>CM059228.1:18801912-18881912 GCA_030347435.1 Clarias fuscus
AAAGAAGAAGAAGAGTTTTGTTTTCTGTACGCTTTATATCTAAAGGCAGCTAAATTTTAATTGTATTTTTTTAAATAAGCTCAATAAACTTTACCTCTTATCAAGCACTTTTTATTGACACTGTGACAAAAAAGGAAAATCAGAACAACTGGTGAAGGCTTGTTGTTTGGACGAGTCTGATATACAACGCTAGGTCTCTCTTAGAAACAAAAAAGGAAAAGAAAAAAGGAAAACGTTGTTGATACTGCTATTGTACAAATGACAGTCAGGAGATCCGAACCACCCGGCCAGAGAGTCGACTCCAACAGCGACATGGTGAGCCAGTGCCGAATTTCCAAAAACTAAAGTGAACATAATATTTCCAAATTGTGATACGTGGAAAGAAAAAAAATAAATAAATACATGATATCGAGTCAAGTCAAGAGGCTGGCCTTCATACTGCTAATATTATACTTCTGATTCAATATATGACAACCGTGCATTTACTGAAGATTAAATGCACTTGAGCGAGCGAGCGAGAGAGAGAGAGACATGAGCGTGAGCAGCTAAACCGCACGTTGCACAGTTATCTTCATTTTTTCCTTTCTTTGATTCGGGCTCTCATTAAAGGGCAGCTCTGTAACAAGACCCAAGTCGAATGCCTGCCGTGTTCAGAGGAGCCCATTTGGCTAAAAGAGCAAGCTTTTCATTAAAAAAAAAAAAAAAAAAAAATGAAGGTCAGACCCGTGAGCCACCGACAGATTAATTCTCTAAAGGAAAAAGAGAGAGTGACAGGACCATGAAAAATTGTTAGCCGCAATCAAAAATAATCCGAGATGCATATACAGTGTGTATACATATATATATATATATATATGTGTGTGTGTGTGTGTGTGTTTCTCAGTTTTCAGCTCCTTACAGTTGTTGCACATGTTAAAGTCTTTGAGCCGTTATTCAGGATAAAACAAATATCTTCTTTTAAGTGGATACAAATAAAGAAAGCAGTACAAGACCTAATACTGGAGTTCTGTTAGGTTTAATACTGTAGACGTCTGATTAAGTGGATCAGGACTGAAGTTGTTGAGGAAGCAACAAGATAGGAAGATATGAAATTGCAGAGACAAACGCGTACCGTATTCGATAAGCGATCGGCGGGAAGAAAAAAGAATAAATAATGTATCGCGATTCTGACTTTGAAGACACTTTTTTTTTAATAATAATGTTTTAATAATTTATGTTTGCGGTGGTGAAACATTGCAGTTCTTTCATGATCCTACAGGTGGTGCACTCTAAACTATTCACACAGGGGGCACAGCATCCTGTGTGGCAGGAGGGAATTATTTGGTAAGTTTGTAACAAAAGATAATAATAATAATAATAATAATAATAATATATATATATATATATATATATATATATATATATATATATATATATATATATTTGTTTTTATTTTTTTTTTTTTTTTTTTTTTTTTTTTTGCATATTTGTCTTGTTATTTGTTGTTTAAGGGGGGAAAAAATCCTAAAGGATTAGGTTATTCCCATATTAAGCCGTCCCTATATGAAAAAGTAATTGTCCCCATTGCTAAATCATAAATGAGCTGTGTTTAACCACATTTTTGGGAAAGTTGAGTTAAATTTCACTTGCCACGACCAGGAATTATTACTGCCAGACCTGTCGAATAAAGAAATCACTTAAATACAACGTGTCTGATGAAGTCAAGCATGTTAAAAGATCAAGTAATTGAGGCGTGTCGGGCTGGAAAGGGTTACAAAGCCATTTCTAATGGAGAGCTTTGGGACTCCAGCAAATCACTCTGCAAATGGAGAAAACTTGGGACAGTTTTAAAAGAAGCAAAGAAAAAGTAAACCCTTGTTTCCGGTTTGGGCCACACCCACTTTTGGTGTAAATCCGAGTACTGATCCAGATATTAGGGAACACTAAAGAGATACAGATAGCGGCATTGTGTTACACTTCTAGCCCAGAGCGGTTTGTGATCGAAAGCGCTTTGGTTGGCACAGATTTACATTTCACAGGAAGGAGCTATCATGTTTGAGTCCTGCTAAAACCTGCTTAATTTCCCTCTCTCTCTCTCTTTCTCTCTCTCTCAAACTGACACATAGAAACTGAGGCAGCGTTTCATATTTACACATCATGACAGATCATGATGTAGAGCAAAGCAGGAAGATAAATGCGATATGAAACAGTCAAAATCTTTCACTCACAGGTCTTGATTTGTGGCTAAACTCTGACTCCCCCTCATGACAGGCCTTGAGGGAAGGGTGGATTGAGTCAGGCCCAGCTGCCTTATCTCATCTCTGGCTTACCCAACCCAAAAACTGCTCGAGCAACGCTACTGCAATTTGTTTCCGCTCATGTTCGGGATTGTTTTATGAAAGACGAGGTGAGACAAGGTGAAACCCAGGAACGCACAGGAATGATAACACACACACACACACACATATACGCAAAGGACTGAAAACTCATTTGGATGACTAACCAGGGATCACTGGGTCACCCCTGATAAAACATTTCAGGTCTGCACAGTGTTAGAAAGTTTCACCAGAAGTCGCAAAGATTACAGCAACTTAGCCATATTAGCATGGCTCCGGGTTATTCTGCTCCTCTTGTGTACACCGCAATAAGCTTGACTCTTTTCCCGGACGCCTGTGAGACACAGACACACACTCGCACAGACGCGTAAAGCTTCTGGGGCGTTGCTTTCGTCAATAAGCTTTGCAAGATGCCCTCAAAGAAAGAAAAAAAAAAATTCAAAGCAATCACAGCATGGCCCGGTTTGGGCGGCCTTCGCAAATCCGGTCACGGCTATCAGAGCTCGGTGCACTCTCTGGCTGCTGGGGGCAAGGCTTTCGCTTTAGTGCTAAGCTACACTAGCAAAGGGTGGGACTGCAGCATAAGAGACCATCAAAGGCCATGACACATGCTTATCCACACCTCCAAGCCCTTCCATCAACAACACACACACAAATCTATACAGTATACGTAGTTGGGATGCACTTGGTATGGTATTCCATAAGTACTGTGATCGTTGACCCACTCCTGATACCAAGTATGCAAATCATACGTAAAAACAGTGAGCACAAAACGGAAACACTGCAAAGGACGCTTGTTAAGTAAAACTCTAAGTAACGCAGCTAGCTAAAGCACTTAATTTAAAGCCAACTTTCTAACATTATCAGGAACCTAAGCGCATGAACACACTTTCATGACCACAGTTTAATCCACAGAGCTAAATAAAACATTTCATGACATCACTCATTGATTAATACTTAGTACGGGAGGTTTCCAATTTCAAAATCAGCATCGATGAGTCCCGAAAAACACATTGTAGTTGCAACTTCAGCTTATCCGTGAAGGGGCTGCCACAAGGGACCATGTGACCCGTATACTACTTGGCACAGGCTTTATGCCAGATGCCCTCCCAAACTCAACCATCACATTCTGTCCGGGTTGGGAACCCAGTGGTTGGGTTTGGGCATTGGCCGGGAATCAAACCCTGGCCTTCCGAAGGGCAAAGCAGAAGCCTACCACTAAGCCACCAAAAAACATTTTCTCAGACTTAAGTAAATGGTCCTAATCCAGCCATGTCCTTCAGTATCATATTGCAGTATTAAAATTATCATATCAGTATTCAACCCTACTCTGGGAAAAGTTATTTTATTTTTGCATGCTGGTTCACAATTACACAATAACTCTTGCACTTTAAAGGGCATGTATTTCACTATTTCATTAACAAGTTCTTTAAAAGCTCCCCGAAACTCCCATTGTGTATGGTAATGCTCCAGCTAGGATACCCCTCTAATTCCCTCTGATTCACTTCTTTAAACTCGCCATTTCATTAAAATGTAAATGAGCTAGTTTAAGCCACGCCCATCACTGTAGATCTATCTGAATGTCTATCAATGACTAAAAATGTATTTTGCATAATAGAAACCTTTTCCTTTCCATAGTTCCTTTATCTGAATTCACCTAAAATATATAGGACCCAGTGGAGAGCCTTGAGGTATACCTTCAAATGTTTAACGCCTAACGTATATATGTGCGCACACACTTGTACAGGTTGACCTCAGTAACCATGCTGAAACGTCAACATGACAGGTTTTTTTTTCCCCCACTTTGGTACAAGAATTCCGGCTTTCTTTGAGACAAGACTACAGATTAAAGGCAACGTTATAATTAGAGATGTACAATTTGATCACCCTGCCCCCCCTAAAAAAAAAAAGAAAATTGCGATTGCAATTTTAACCCCTACATTTTAAGTATTATGTATCTATTTTGTATTCAATCATATTAATTTTAACTAACACCAATGATCACAATTAAGAGAGTTTCCAATAGTTATTTATCTCATTTAACTCATTTTATTTAACTCAAAATTATATGTCTAAAAAAATATTACAAACTCTATATGAATTCCAGACTTTGAGTATATTAGCTGTATTAAATTGCAGCTGTTTAATGGTTAATACTTGTACATATCCATATAGCAATTTGGATTTTTACACACTTAATTCTGCAACACTAGTTAGAATAGACTTATTCCGCCCTAATGCTTTGAGCATGATGTTTCAGTTCCTTTTGATTTGCTGCCTGTGGTAAAGAGACGGCCACGACATGACATGGCACACGGTTCGAGCCCAGCTGCGATCTCTTATACTGCTTTCAATGTGCATAAAGGCACGGTAACTCGAGACACCATATCCCTTGTTTAGGTTAAAGCAAAAGCACAAGGAAAAGTCATCTAGATAGAACATCTTTGGGTAGGATTCATAAGAAATAACAGAAGATAATACAGCAACATGAGCTAAAAGCTCCAGAGATTTACATTTCTATTGCTAAATATGATGCTTTGGGAAGATATGGGCGTGCATAAACACTTGTTTCTTTTACTCTAACTTTCTCTTACTTAAAAGAAAGGGAAAAAAAGCCAGACACTCGTTCCTCACAACCTGGCAAACAGCTGATGCAGAGAGCGATTACAGAAAATAGCGAGCCCATTCTCAAACTTGTGGCTTTTTTTAAATGCCAAAGCATATGCAGAGAATGTTACCGGAGTCTGTTATGGCATATTCCATAAAAACAATTAAATATAAACGAATCTGGCAGATACTGGCGGACATTTTTTTTCCTTTATCGTTAAAATTCAATAAAGCAATCTTTGGCACGAGCTGTCAGCAAGGATTGGGAATATAAGGGTTATATACAAACAGGTCGCATTAGGAGCTGGCTGGTGTGAGATTGTGGGGAATTTGTGGAAAGTTAAGTAAAAGCTCCTGAGTAATGGAATAAAGAGAGAGAGAAAGAGAGAGAGAGATTTTTTTAAAAGTATGAATGCAAAGAATCTGAATAAATAAATACAAAAATAAACACTTTCCCACAAATCTCTCGGGAATTATTATTATTATTATTATTATTATACGTTAGAATTATTTATTATTTATTTTCTATTTCAGATTTTAAATAATTTATAACTTTTATGTGCGCAAAATTATCAAATCACATGGACCATGGTGTTTGTATTATTATAATAATAATTATCATTATCATTATCAGGGTCCGGGTTCGATTCCCGTCTCTGTGTGCATGGAGGTTTCATCTTCTCCCCGTGCTTGGTGGGTTTCCTTCGGGTACTCCGGTTTCCTCCCACAGTCCAAAGACATGTAGGTTAGGTTAATTGGTGTTCCCAAATTGGCCCTAGTGTGTGAATGAGTGTGTGAGTGTGTGTATATGTGTGTGTGCCCTGAGATGGATTGGCACCCTGTCCAGGGTGTACCCCGCCTTGTGCCTAAAGTCTCCTGGTATAGGCTCCAGACCCCCCGTCACCCTGAGTACAGGATTAAACGGTATAGAAGATGAGTGAGTGAGTGAGTGAGTGAGTGATTATTATTAATATCATTATTATTCAAATTCTTTATTTTATTATTGTTTTATTTTTTTAATCTAAATTGTACATAATAATTATAACTATAAGTACATTTGTATAATAATTATTATATAAGTTGTATAAATAACACAGTCCATAGTGTTTGTATATTTTTTTTTATGATTATAGGTTAGTATTATTACTTATGCTCTATTTTATATTTTTAAAAATGCATGTAACTTTTATTTGTACAAAATCACATGTTCGTATTATTATTGCAGCATTATTATATATTTTATAGGTGAAAAATGATTTAACTTGTGTGTATAATAAAAAGGTTATGTAAATAACATAGCCTGTTATTATTATTGTTATTATCATAAGTTCTAATAATTAACTACTAGTACTAGTCCTAACAATATTATTACTACTACTACTACTACTAATAATAATAATAATAATGACGACTTCATGAAGTTTGGGTCTGGTGCTTGGCCCGTGGTGTGTGCAGAAGTTTGCTGTTTGTTCTGGCACTGACCCGGACCATGGCAGCTTTAGCAGACTTGAACTGTTGTGCCTTTGCATGTGTGTGTGTTTGTCAGGGGCGAGGAGCTCAAGCAGCAAAGCCGATGGCTATTAGAGGTGATTAAGTAACCCGATGGCTGTTTGCTGTTTCTGCTGCGAGGTTACGGCTGGCCCCGGATCTGTGCCGTGCTACTTCTAGAAGCAGGCCAGATCTAACCGAACTGAAAGCCTTATCCTGGATCCTCTGGCATCATTATTATGACCCTGTTGTGCCAATGAGACCTCTGGTTGAGCTAGGGTAAGCCGGAGGGTTCACTGCGGCCTGGCAAAGGTGATACTGGTGATGCCAGGCAGAGGTAAACACAAAGGCATGCACACGCACATGGCCAAGCAATGAGTCATCCCAATCAAGCGGCGAGGAGTAAATGAGTAAATGGGAGCACAAGGCCAGCGTGACCCCGAACAGGAACGAGAGGCTTATTGCTCGGGGGTCTGCTGTGCTCGGCTCGGTATCAGCAAAGGAGGGGAAAAAAAAAAAAAAAAAAAAAACTTCTAAAGAGGGTTTTGATTGTCTTAACTAGGTCTGAGTGTACACATTGAGAGTTTAGAGAGAAGTGCTTTCAAAGTGTAGATGAGGAGGTGTAAGCAGGCAAGGCCTTCAGAGAGGAGGCGAGAGGAAAGAGAAAGCCTAAAAGAGAGAACGAGCGATAAAGAAAGAGAGAAAAGAAAGCTATCTGGTCTGGCACCTAATCAAAGGGATTAAGGTTTTGAGGAAGCCAAGCCTACAGGTTATCCTTCAGGAAGCATACCAAGTAGTTATCAAAAACACTCCACTTCAAAGCGGCTCAATTTTCCTATATTCGCAATGGTTTGGCCTCAACCTCCGGGGCTTGTTTCTGGGTAATAAAGGGTGTCAAGAGGTGTTTGTACTTGTATGAGACATGGAGACATGGAGACAGAGAGACAGACAGCGAGAAAGAGAGGCATATTTCAGTGAGTGAGCGCATGTGCTTCGACGCAGACCGGGACCGTCCGCTTTTCCATAGCGTGATCAATCACTCGACAGACAGCAGGTAACGCGAGGAGACTGTGTGTCTTCAGTCTTGCGGGGTTCTCACAAAGTAAACAATAGCCGAGCAGGTACTTATTCAAATCCCCTCCCGCTCCATGACATGCTCGTCACTAATGGCGCACTATGGCTTCGGGGCTACCTGTTTAACATCGTAAGAATTATCTTGTTATCTCCCTGATAAAAGGACGATTGTTTCCATTTTTCCCTTTCGACGATCCGTGCAGGCACTTTGTCGGGACGCGGCGCGATCTTCCAGACGCCCGGAGTTCGAGTAAATCCGGTCAAACCACAAAAGACTCGGTTTAGTCCCCTGATCAAATTCGAAAAATGCCTGACCTGTCTGGTCGTCTTTTAAGCCAGCTCACGTTTGGTAAGGTTTAAGAGAGAGCGCTAAAGCTTAAAAGATCTTATCTAAAGATTAGGCTTTGGAAAGTAGATCAAGCTTTAGTAAAGGTAGGTGTAAAGTTCATATTTTGACCTTTTAGTAAGGTGGGTGTGGGTCTGTCATTTTTTTTTCTTTTTTTTTTCTTGGAGGGTAAAATGATCCAGCTTCAGGAACAGCCTCATAATTAATGATCGTGAAATGAGCTCCAGACCTAATCTTAGGTAAAGAATTTTCCCTGGACGTGATCTTTCATGATGTCTAAGTCTGCATTCCTGTGTATAGATATACAGGAACTCCGTATCTGTTCCTTAACTTTGTGTTAATTATGACTATCACTATGGTAACACTGATGTGCTAGTGCAAGCTTTGAGTCACGGAGTTTAATATTTCTTTTTTTTTTTAAACTGACTTCACAGTACAGCGACCACTCGACAGGTTGTGCCGTCGAATCCCAAAAACGTTCCATAGTGAACCTGAAGAGTCCAACAGAGCAAAATTGGCTGTGCGCTCAGCCTGGGAGGGACGGCGTACCTGTTTGCTTTGGCAATCACAGCGGCATTTGACAATCGCGGATAACTGCGAGCTCAGGTACTGTATGTAGAAGACGACAGATAGCGCTGTCCTGGAAGCGTGTTCCAACATCCTCTGATAGAGCAGTTTGGAAAGATGCTCTTGCTCAGATTCGGAGATGATCGTATCGTATGTGATGTCATAAAATGGTTGGGATGGAACTGCGAGGGAAATAAATTTGGGGAAAATAAACGGAGAAAAAATACCAACGTGTCCATTTGTAGCGCGTATACAGACAGAGATCCAGATTCAGACAGCGGTACTGCGTTACACCAGTGTGTTTATGGTTGTGTACAGGGTTACTATGGAGTTCATAATCACTACGTATGGATGCAGGAAAGACTCCATGGGGACACAAACGCGAAAGAACGCCATCACAGCGTCCTCATACGAAGCCTTGAGGAACCGGGTCGAGGAAAAGATGAAGTTTACACGTCTCTGGGTTTAAGTTGCATTTTGCAGATTTACATTTCTGAGGCCCAGACCTGCCGCGGTCGGTTGAGGTAGGGCTTCAATACGGGCATCCATCTGGCAGGCGTTAGTTGCACTGGATCCAGATGTGCGTTTAATTGTATTTTCGTCCGAATTGCAAATTGCTACTTGGGAAAGAAGCTAAAATAACATACAAACAACAGCAACTACGATAACAAGTGAAACAGGAACGAAATGGAAAAGAGCTTGCACAAAAAAAAAGCATACAAATTTGAAAGCTGCCCTTTGAAAGCAGATCCCGTTAACATTACGGCAAAGTATTGATTTACTCGGCAATTCAGCGTCCCTCCATAATAGCAGACCTATCTGAGACGTGTAGGAGGTCTTGCAAAAAAAAAAAAAAAAAAAAAAAAAAACCTCATCTGACCCCCCCCCCCCCCCCCCAAAAAAAGAAAAAACATAAAAGATTAATACTTTTATTCTTTTCAGAAATAAGGATAAGGAGAAAAAAAGATAATAAAAGGGAAGGTAAAATTGGTATTTGAAGAAAGCAGGTTAGAGAGCAAAATTAGATACTCAGACCCAGAGGTGACTTTAATAAGAGATAATAAGAAAATGTCTGACGTTTGTGTACAGGATCGAAAATGCGCTTTCAGAGCAAAAAGAAAGAAAGAAAGAAAGAAAGAAAGAAAGAAAGAAAGAAACGAGAAATTAAAAAAAGAAAGAAAACATCCATTTTCATGCTTAGACAAAGAGGAAGTTGTTCTGTAGGAAAGAAAAACCTAAAACCTTATCCATGTCAGTAAACGTGGCTAAATTCGGATTGGCAGAAAACCAAACATAACATCGTGACACACTAAAAGATAAAAAGGTAACAAATCTCCATCGTATCGTACACAGAGTTCAGGACCTCGGTGAGGAGCGGCCGTGACTCAAAACATCCCCTGCGGAGAAAAAGAACTTTAAAGCTCTGAAAGTAATCTAATCATGTTCGCGCCGTTCACCAAAAAATCATCATAAGCACGTGTGTGAAGGAGAAATAATATAGATCTGAACACCGCAATCTGTTTAAAGCGCATTAGTGTTAGTTTCGCCTGTTTAAAAGGACACCTCTTTGAGTTCTCCGTGAAATACGACAGGTTTATACCATAGGAAAATTTACAGGACAAACTAATTTGCATTTTGTGGTTTCTCAAGAGCAAGCTGAAGTTTTAGGGTTAGGGTTTTATAAGTTATATTTTATAACTGATTTAACAACATTAGTGATAACAGAAACTTGCTGCAGAATATTAAACTAAAACATAGCACCAATCAAATACCAAAGAAAAAATAATATTTGTAGAAAATAAAAAAAAATAAAAATAAAATAAAATATGTAAATAAATAAGTAAATAAATAAAAACAAAAGGGAAAATTTCAAGATTTTCCCCTTCCCCCAAAGGTAGTGTTGGGTTTATTACATTTCTACTTTAAAATGTATTGCTTTATTATTATTATTATTATTATTATTATTATTATTATTATTATTATTATTGTTGTTGTTGTTGTTATACTAATATAGAATTTGTTACATTTATTTAATATTTACTTTAATATTTTTTGATATGTAAATATTGATTAGATTTAATATTTATTAAATGTATGTAAGTTTTTATATAGATTTATTTTTATGCATAGATTTACATTTTATATTTATGCATTTATTTGTTATACTGGCAATGTACACTAAGGGAATGAATTTAACTAAAGAAACAGGGGGGAAAAACAAAGTTTTTTGTTCGTTCATTTTTTGGCCATGTATTTTCCTATATAATATTTTCTATATAAAAATTATATAATATTAATAATAATAATAATAATAGGAAAAAGACAAAGTGGTAACTTGACATCTCTATTATAAACAACTGAAACAAAGTATGATATTGATACATACAGTAAATAACTAAATAAATCAATAAGTAAGTCAAGAAAGAAAGATAGAAGGAAAGAAAGAAATGTTGGTGAATGTCTGCGATATAATAAGAATAAAACACTGGAAAATCATCAGAGTCTCCTTTATTGATGTTCCCTTCAATACGGAGTGTGTTCCTGTTTTGGCCGTGTGTTTCAACTAAACCAATCCAGCTTTCCTCAGCAGGAGTCCTGCACACCTTCCTAATAACACTTTATAAGCTGAACGCTTCGTGCCAGGACGAGGGAAACTACAGAGGCAAGCGCTGGGCCAAGCACTTTGGACTTCTGAAATAACAAGCTGAGGCCTCCAGCGCGCCGGAATTACTCTAGAAAATGATCCAGGAAATGATTTCGTTCAGAAAATTTACCCGATAAGGTTTTACAGCCTTGACCTCCCACTGTATACTTTATTAAGGCACTTAATAAACGTGTAATAAAAGGTGTTATAAAAACAACATGAAGCTAAGTGTATCGCGTGTTTTATGAGGTTTATCCTGCCTATAAGTCCTGATTTACCACAATGCGCCTCAAGCCTCGTTTCTTATTGGTTAGAACATTTCCATACATTTTATATTGCTTTATAATTAACTGCTTTTTTCTAATATGTTATTATTTGTATAGTAGCAGCATACACAGGGACTTACAGTACATGATGGATGCACCATTTAAACATATTAAAGGAGTGTCTAATCACTGGTGCAACTTTGAAGTTCTCTTTAACGAGATGGATTTGGAAGGAGTCTCCAGTCTGAGCTTTTTACAACAATCAGAACTGTAACTTTTACATGTTAATACTTATAAGAAAACTTTACCTTTTTAGATTTTGCTTAAATTCAATTGTCCTTTTTTTTCAGTGTTAGTTTTATTTTAGTTTAAAAAAAAACATGCATAATTTATTTTCTTATTTTTAAATAAAAGTGGATGGTTGTAATAAGCATTTCAGTTCAGGTAGAACAGTTTATGGTTGTGTTTTTCATTTTGAATTTACTTTTACCAACATCCTAGATTTGGATTTTGTGTTGTTGTTTTTTTAATGAAGCATTTGTTAAGGTAATACTGTGAGGTTAATGAGAACTTATTTCCTAGTACCTATAAACTAATTAAAATGTGCAATGAGTTGTTTTAAGAAATTTTTATTAGAAATAAAAAAGAACAAAAACACATTCATCCAAATTGTCATATTTCTTCTCCAATCACTTCAGATCCAACAAAAAAATTAATCTTCAATAAATATTAATGGCATATTTAATCTACCATATACATGTACAGTAGTAATATATAATAATAAAGTGAGGATGAATTTCTTCTACTTAGATATCTTTTCTACATAAAATATATATATATAGAATATAACAGTTTTGTAGGAACTACAACATGCCCTCGAGACCATGTGTGTGTATGTGTGGAGTTTGCGTACACTCACTATGCTTGGTGGGCTTCCTCCTCCTGGTACCGTTTTTAGTGTGTGTGTGTGTGTGTGTGTGTGTGTGTGTGTGTGTGTGTGGGTGCACCTGCACTGGGTTTGCACTCTATCCAGGGAGCCTTAGACTACACTGGTTAAGATATATATATTTATAGTCGTCCATCCATCCGTCTATTCATATAATGGAAGAATGAATAGACGGATGGATGGACGACTATAAATACTCAATTAAATGTAAAAATGTTACTTTTTACTTGTTTTGTTGTCTGTTTTTTAAATTAAATATTCAAATTTAACCATAAACATCTGACGCCTACATCCAAATGGCAGCCTAAGTAAACAGGCTCTGCGTGAAGAGAAACCATGAGAGAGATGGACAGATCCGAGAGTGCCAATATTTATGAATGGGGACTGGATGTCTTAATCATAACTTTGGAATTGCCAAAATATCTTTGGCCTGCATCCCAGCTGAGAGACTGAATGTTATGCCAACTTACACACACACACACACTCACACACACACACACACACACACTGCACCTGCTATCACATGCTTTCACACACACACACACACACACACACACACACACACACACACACACACACACACACACACACACAAACATACACACAGTTAAACAGTGAGCCAAAGTGAAGTAGAAAGAACACAGAGTAACTATACAAACACTGAAATTACAGGATAGTGGCTCCAATTACAATCAACCGAGCAATGTTTCTGTAAAACGATCACAGAGTAAATGTTTGTAAGCGTGTGTTTGTTAGTGTTTTCGTGTGTTTACGCCCTGCCAGTGTATATACGGGTGTGTCTGTGTTCGAGCGTGTCTTTGTGCATGTGTGTGTCACCTCTCAGTCAGTGCAGTGCTCGCTGGTTGACAGAGTGCTAACGGCGGCCCACACTGGCTGCAGTTCTTTAATTAAAGAAGAACAGCATGCTGCAGTCTGCGGCTCCAAATGGCACCATATGTTTTCCCAGACTAACCGGCTGAATAAATGCCATTTACCGCACAGGATCCACCGCGCCGAGTCTGGGTTCTGCTCTCTCTAAGTGTCTTATAAAAGCGCAGAGACCCCCCTCACACCGGCGTCATCTGCCTGCAATTTAAAGCAAGCAGACCAGCACGCTGAGGTTTTTCTGCCCCGATTAACCGCTTATTAGACCCGGTTAAAAATGGCACTTGATATATGATGCGAAGCAATCACGTGAAGAGATCTAAACCTGCAGGACAGATATCACAGTGACGGAAAGAAAAAGTTAGGACAATAAAGAGGAGTCAGGAGTCAACAAGTCAGGAGTTACTCTGCTAAATTAACATGAAGGGAAAACAAATAGAACATGCAGAACATCAAACATGTTACTCATTATTTTGGTATTTTAAGCCATACTGCACAAATATGGATTATGATTATGAAGGATCAAAAAAAAGATAATGTTGATGATGATGATTAAAAAAATAGGCTGAGATAGAAGATGAAAAAGGAGCAGAAGAGGAAGAAGGAAAATTATGATGATGACGATGATGATGATGATGATGATGATGACGGCGACGACGACGACTAAAAAATGATGAGCTAGAAGCAGAAAAAAAGAAGAAGGAGAAGAAGAAGATGATGAGGATGGCAATTAAACATAGGATGGGAAAAGTTAAAAAGATGAAGAAGAAGATGATGATGATGATGATGATGATGATGATGATGACGATGGAAACAAAACGTAGGAAGCGTTACATTTAAAAAGAAGAAGATGTGATGATGATGATGATGATGATGATGATGATGATGACGACGACAATAAAACACCGGGGAAATACCAAGAAGAAGAAGAAGATGATGATGATTAAAAAATTATGAGATAAAAGCAGAAAAGCAGAAAAAAAGAAGAAGGAGAAGAAGATGCTGATGGCAATTAAACATAGGATGGGAAAAGTTAAAAAGAAAAAGAAGAAGAAGAAGAAGAAGAAGAAGAAGAAGAAGAAGAAGATGATTAAAAATTATGAGATAAACACAAAAAAGAAGAAGGAGAAGAAGATGATGATGATGGAAACAAAATGTAGGAAGGGTTACATTTAAAAAGAAGAAGAAGAAGATGATGATGATTAAAAATTATGAGATAAACACAAAAAAGAAGAAGGAGAAGAAGATGATGATGATGGAAACAAAATGTAGGAAGGGTTACATTTAAAAAGAAGAAGAAGATGATGATGATGATGATGATGGTTGTAATGAAAAGTAGGATGAAGCAAAATAAAAAGAGAAAAGTGATTAAAGAAGAAGGACAAGTTCCAGCCCTGTTCACACAGCCGCTTCAACGCAGGAACAATGCGCCGTCTTTGTGCCGAAGCGTTCGGTATGAAAGGAACAGATTGGTGTGAAAGGGAGATCCCCGTCTAATTGTGGAACAGAAGTCTGACTTTTTTGAGATGTGTATCTGGAGATTTAACCAACACCGCACTTAATTAGTGCTGAAGCCGTAGTGCATCTAGAGCAATGACCTGTTTTGGATCGCAGAACCACTCAGTAGGACATGAAATAACCTTTTTCCAACAACAAAAAAAAAAAATAGTTACAAGATTTTTGCATTGTCTGATTAGTTAGAAAGCCAGAACTCTGCAGTATGAGCCGTGTCATGCCAGACGGCATTGTTGTTGTAGTACATGCCACAAAAATCTGTCTGTGGCAACATTGAGGGAGCCGTTATAGCACCATTTCCATCTGAAAACGATTGCTGATTCAGCATAAGCCAGTCTTCCTCAAGACCAGACGAGCGGTGGATAAAGCAGCCGTGCGCCGACTCTTTGCTCAACCGGCAACTAAATATCGCAAATATCGCAGTGACTAAGAACGAGAAATCGCTCGTTTTCTGACACTAAATCAGTTCTTTATTGTTCTTAAGTCTGATCTAAAATGGCGGGCGAGAGCGAGGCGCTTACATCAGCGCTTTCTGTAGATAATTGAGCTCTGGTAATGGAGAAAGCGCCTCCGTCCAGGTACAACAGCTGGAGGAAACGCCATGTTAAACTGGTTTTGTGCTGATTAAAGTGACGGCTGAGTGAGGTCCTGGAGTCATCTGGTAATGAGCTCTTCCAGGTAGCTAACACACATACACACACACACACACCCTCAGGCCAGAAGCACCCTAGAAAAAACCCACAAACGTTTAATCAAGCTGCAGGAGCTGGTAATGATGCGATGTTATTCTGCGATTATCATAAACCGCTGGTCTCCAATCAGGGCTGTCACAGTCCCACAGCGCACGCTGAAACCCAGTTAGCATTAGATAACGGCGTGAGAACCAGAAAGAGGCGATGTACAGGGATGCGGAGCACAGTGATGAAGGAAGGAAATCCACAGCTTGTGAAGATTTGGTCATATGTGCGCAAGCAATTACTACGACTAAGCAAAGCGGAAAAATCAACCGAATGAACGATTGCATCAAGGTTCCATGAATTGCACCCAAAATGAACTTCATTGACAGCTCGGCTTTTCCGCTCACCACAGTTGCAAAGAGTGCGTAAGTGAGTTAGCATGAGTCAGATAGAGAGCAAACCATTCGAAAAAAAAAAAAAAAAAAAAAACCGTTAACCCAACTCTGTACCAATGACCACACCACGCAATAAAAGTCGCGAAAATTCCGTCTTATTCCCATACTGATGTTTAATTATGTATTTAATCGATTCTGTATTTAGATGGCACAATGGCATTGTGGTTAGCACTGTAGCCTCGCACCTCCTGGGTCGAGGGTTCGATCCACGCCTCGGACCTGCATGTTCTTCCCATGCTTGGTTGGTTTCTTTCAGGTACCCTGGTTTCCTCCCACAGTCCAAAGACATGCAGATTAAGCTAACTGCCGTTCCCAAAATTGTCTGTAGTGTGTGGTCAGGGTGTACTCCGACTTAGATAACCAAAATATCCTAAAACAGGCTCCAGGCCCCCGTGACCCTTTATAGATGAGAAGTATAGAAGACGAATCAATGAAGGTACAAGTCTGTATTCGCATGAACGTACGTATTATGCTGCCGATGGTTATGATTGGCCGATTTACATGAAGGTGCGCAGATCTTCCAATGTGTTTTTGGGAGGAGAAAGAAGGAAACCTGAGAACCTGAAGAACTATACTATATAACTCGTACTTTAAAGTGACATTCCAGGTAGCAACATTCTAGTTCCTGCTTTGGCCCATGTACTCTGTGTGAGTGTGTGAGTGTGTGTGTGTTTGTTTCCCCTGCCTGCCTAAGGCTTTGGCAGTTCCACTGAACTCTGCTCTCATCAGTGTACAGTAAACACGTGTATACGATTTCAAGCTCGCGTTTCGCGCTTTCATGTATTTGCATGAGAAGGCCCACACATGCTGTGGGAAAGTGTGCGCTGATAGCTCAATTAAAGCACGTTGAGTGACTTTAGCATTGTCAGCCCCGAAAGACACGCAAGAGATATTCCATTCGGAGCCATGTCTTTAGGCGAGGTAACATGTGAAAACCTGAAGCGTGGCCAATAAACGATCCACGGCAGCGATGCGACGAGCCGGGATTGAATTACGGCTTCGCAGGTGAGTCGATTAAAGCTGATCGCCTGACTACAAGCAGGGCAATTTCAAGACTATAAAAACCGAAAACCGCATTCTTATTGAGTCAAAACCGCGCAATTACGGTTAGCATAGTTTTCGGAGTAGTCACTCGAACCTGGACGTGTGTGTCGGATTGATGCGCCTCGGGCAGAGTCTTATAATTATAGGGGAGGAAACACACCTGAACATGACTAGCATTGGTCGTTGGTCATTATTACCCAACAACATTAGAACAAGCTTTTGATATCAATCATCAACACAC
Organism: Clarias fuscus; assembly: GCA_030347435.1. Classification (NCBI taxonomy): domain Eukaryota; kingdom Metazoa; phylum Chordata; class Actinopteri; order Siluriformes; family Clariidae; genus Clarias; species Clarias fuscus. Next base: position 18,818,983 of record CM059228.1, read on the forward strand.
ACACACACATACCATGTACATGCCAACACGATGCTTCATTTTTTTTTTTGTTGTTGTTTCTTGTCTCTCTTTCACAAGAAGCTTTCAAATCAAACCAGGACTTTAGAACTATCTGGTGAGTGAAGGTGTAAAAAGACTGATTGACATTTACATAAGACTTCACACAGTATGGTGATGAGGCTCTAAGCCGCTGTGAAACATTTGAAAGGTGACTTTTGACGTTTTAAAGAAGGCTGTACATCCGTGAATGCAGTCCTTCAAGCAAGTGGAACGCTGGATAATTGAAAAATCGACATCTGTGGGAAGTGTACACGCAATCATTCACCAACACCATTTGCACATTACAGGAACTCGTCTGAGAGTTATCGCCGCATCCTCCTGTACGGTCATGACCTCACTCCAAAACATTTCCACATGTTAGAGGCATTAAAGGAGTTCCTGGGAGGCCAGCACTTCAGATGTGAAGCCGTGGATTAGTGTAGCAGGGGGTGATATAGACAAATGACGGGAGGTTTTACTCTCGTAACTGTGTTCCGGTGGTACGGTGGCGTAGTATTTATTACTTGGGCTTCGCACCACCAGGATCGCGGGTTTGATTCTCGCCTCAGGTCTGTGTGTTTGTGGAGTGTGCATGAGTCACACACGCTAGAGTGCTGGTGGCGTAAATTTCTGAAACGATTCGGAAATACTCGAACCAACCCCTCACCGATGACTACGCCACGGTCCAAGTCAAAATATTATTGTGTGGTGTAGTGGTTAGCATTGTCGCTTTGCTTGCATGTTCTCCCCGTGATTGGTGGGTTTCCTTCGGGTACTCCGATTTCCTCCCCCAATCCAAAGCCATCCAGGTTGCCGTTCCCAAATTGCCCGTAGTGTGTAAATGTGTGTGTGCCCTGTGATGAATTGGCACCCTGTCCAGAATGTACCCCGACTCGTGTCCAAAGTATCCCAAGATAGAGTCCAGGGCCCTTCGCAACCCTGTAAAGAATAAGTTGTCTAAAAAAATTGATAAATGAATGAGCGTTGTTCTGAGCAATCAAAAGTCCCGGTTTGACTTTTTGAATATCCCTCACGCATCATCTATACCTCTTTATCCTGTTTAAAGGGGTGCGGCAGGGCTGGAGCCTATCCCAGGAGACTTAGGGCATGAGGTGGGGTACACCCTGGAGAGGGTGCCAATCCATCGCAGGGCACATACGTACTATATATATACACACACACAAACACACTATGGGAAATTTGGGAACGTCAATTAGCCAAATCCTACTTTGACCTCTGGGAGGAAACCAGCGTACCCTGAGGAAACCCACCAAGCACGGGGAGAACATGCAAACTCCATGCACACAGACCCGAGGTGGGAATCGACCCCAGAACCTGGAGGTGCACAGCGACGGTGACTAACCACTACGCCGCCGTGCCACCATCCATCGTATTTTGTTACCTGTAATTTATTCGAAGTGGAATTCAGCATTGCTACAGATTTCTAAAAACAAATATCATTCCAGGAACTTGTGTATAGTAGACATGTGTATCTCGGTAAACAGGCTGCGAGTCTGAATGACACAAAGTCAGAACCTTAGTGGGAAAAGGTAAGCCAGGGATGTCCCAGGTACTCAGTGTGGATTCCTCTCTCTCTCTCTCTCTCTCTCTCTCTCTCTCTCTAATAATAAGCACTAATGCCAGTTTGCCAGTGTAGCAAAATGCTGCTGTCAGCCCCGTGGTTAATAAGCTCGGCATGTGTGTTTCTCCTAATCAGCTGCCATTAGAAAAGCCGAAACTGTGACAGCTTCGCTAAGGCAGCAAAGTGAACCTACGCTCAGCAAGTCATACCACACACACACACACACACACACAAAGTTACCCTGAGCGGGTGACTCATGTCTGGTTTCTTCCTGCGCTACATTATCTTCAGCATTTTATTTGCCCGTTCCTGCCATCAGCTGCAAATTAGATTAATCCTTTTCACTTTCAAGGAAAAACTTAAGGAAAGAAATAAAACCGGAGGAGGTAAAAATAAAAAAATAAAAAAAAGCATCCATAAGCGAGCCGAGAGCCTCCTCTAACGCGCCGGACGGCTTGACGGCTTTATCCGTCAGATGTCTTTAGTGGACCCGCAAGTGTAGTTTAGAGTCTCATAAATGTACGATAAGGCAGAAATTGTGTGCTGAGAGAACGTGTGTGTGAGTGTGAGCGTGTGTGTGTGTGTGCTGGGGAAACAGGGGAAAGGTGTGTGTGTGTGTGTGTGTGTGTGTGCGTGCGTGCGTGTGCGTGTGTGCGTCCGTGCGTCCGTGTGTGTGTGTGTGTGTGTGTGTGATGGCCACCAGAGCTTGAAAGGCTATTTAGATAGCAGAGTGCAGCAGGAATTCAGCTACTCCGTGTCAAACGGCATAGTGGATAGTTCCACCTCGGGCTGAATATATCACATTGTGATTTCATGATACTAAAAAGAAAGAGGCTGTGTGTGTGTGAAAGAAAGGGAGAGAGAGACAGTGTGTGTGTATGAGAGATGGAAAGGGAGAAAAAGGGAGCGAGGGCATATAAAAAAAAAAAAAGAAAAGATTTTTTTTTTTTCCCAGCACATAAGTGGACTGTTACAGGAGGGAGAATACGTTATGGTGAATATCGGAGCCGGATGGAGAACGGATGGAATGGAAAAGGAAGAAAGCATTTCGTCTCCTAACATACAGCAGATGCATGAGTGAGAGATGGAGAGGTTACAGAAAAGACAGATGAGCAGAGAGAAATCGATATTTTAGGAACGTTAGTGCGAACGAGATTGTGAAGATTTTTGTTTCTTGAAGCTGATTGGTCAGGAGGCGGTGATTTATTTTCTAACACAGCACTAGAAAGAAAGAAGACGTATAGATGAAAGAGCGACTCCTTATAGCTGCTTTAATGGAGTCGGAGTGATCTGTGACACAAAGGTATCGGCAAGAATGAAAGGGAAAGTTTACAGGACGGCGGTGAGTGAGAGTCCGGCAGTGTTGGAGACGTTGCCGCAGACACCAAAGACAGAAGATGCTGCGATTTGCTTTGGGAGTGACAAGAATGGACAGGATTAGGAATGAGTATATTAGTGCAGGTAGGACGGTTTGGGGACAAGGTTAGAGCGGACGGAGTAACTTGATTTGGACGTGTGCAGACAAGGGATGAGGGGTACGTCGGGAGGTGAATGTTAGAGACAGGAGGGAAAGAGGAAGGCCCAAGACGAGGTTTATGGACGTAGTGAGCGAGGACATGTGGGAGGTTGGGAGTGACCAGGGAGGATGTGGAAGACTGAATTACAGTAGATGGAGACACCCGAAAGAAGAAGAAGAAGAATGTAAGTGATGATGGTATCACGTTTATTTTCTAATGACTGATAATTCATGAATACACAGTTCATAATGTTCTCTTTATTTATTTGTTTATCAGTTTATTTATTTGTTCTCTAATGCACGGAACAGTGCAAAAAAAGTCACACATTTCTTCATGTTGAATGAAATGAAATGGTGTAGATTCAATTAAAGAAATGTTTTACTGAGACAGGCTGCAAAGTGCCAAAAGAGACAATTTAACAATTGCTTGTTTACATAACAACCTCAGCAGCGACCTCATGTCCCCTCTCGTCTGGTCCAACCACTCAGCATTCAGCATCACCAGGGTACTAATCACCGGCCTGATCATCGGTCATCATTGGTTCGTGCCTTAGGTTTTTTGTTTTTTTGATGTTTTGCATCATGCTTTGAACCATCCCAGGAAATGCAAGACCAAAAGGTTCATTCAGAGTCTCACCAGCCTCAGAAATCACCAAGGCAGCACCTCAGATTAGAGCCGTTATGAAGCTTTACAGAGCATGAGCGGATAAATATGACAAATATCACCTGTTCAAAGGAGATTATTGCATATTTTGGCCGCCTTCATCATCGTTTAACAGTGTAGAAAGAAATAAAAATCGGGAAAGACTGTGGAGTTGGACGTCTTGTCCAAAGACTTGACTTTTGCGCGTGTAGTTTAATACGATTCGCACCGTATCGTACAATTACATTTACATTACGGCATTTGGCAGACGCTCTTATCCAGAGCGACCTACAAAAGTGCTTTAAAGGCTAAATCTCATGACTAAGTGCCATCAGTCAGACACTATTGGGAGTTTCTTTCTTTTTTTTGTTTGTTTTTTAACCCTATAGATTTGTCTCTTTGTAATGTACATTATAATTTACACCTACAGTGATTCTCAAGGCAGCGACCCAACAACAGCTGCTTCGCCAAATTTAGAGGGGAAAAAAAAAAAAAAAAAAAAAACTGTGGCTAATCCAGGCCTCATTACCTAGCAATGATTGTTTTTTTGTTTTGTTTTTTTTTTCCCACGAGAGTGGCTCGGTAGCAGGGAACGCGAAAGCTGTATCGCCGCACGCTACATCTGTAGCTCGGGTTTGTCATTTGTCTGAAAGCAGGGCCGTAATTAACACATGCTGCGCTAATAGAAACCCAGAGAATGGAGAGGAGCAGAGCGGCTTCCCGATTATGATGGATGGGAGAAATCTGGAAACCACACACACTAATTATAAAAGAAATGAGCTCTTTATTTATTTATTTATTTATTTATTTTACGAGTGAACATTTCCAGACACGGACACACACCGCTAATGCATGACGTGTTAACCCTTCCTGATGATGGCGAGGGGTGAGGTCCGAAGGTCTGTTCTACCTATCGACTGTCTGCTAGGAGAAGTTTGATAATAAACTCAGACAGCCCTGAGTTCCTTGTGTGTGTGTGTGTGTGAGATAGTACTGACAGGGCCATCCTGATGCTCCTCTTTCCCTCTGACTGCTTTGACCTGCTGTAATTTCTCCTCGTGACAGCAGCAGCTGCAGCCGCCACGCCAGACAGATGAAATTTTCATAACTATCTCCTCGCACTCCTGTCCTCGTCTTCAGGATCATTCATAACCCCGCCGCCGGCCTGCCACACACAATATGCTCGCCATGAAGGCCCGCGTCCTGTATAATTAACAGTGTGCAGCTGAGAGGGAAGGGTGCGCGCTCATATGTGTGTGTGTGGTGGCAGATTAGCACAAGCTAACACTATCATTACCGCACACGTCACTTCAGTACAGTCAAGGGTACGAGAAACTAATTACACAGGCTCACACACACACACACATGCACGTACGCGAGCGTGAACCCTTCCCACACACTTCCTTCCACAACCTCTCTCTCCTCTTCACAACAAAGTTCCTCAGCACAAAAAAATAAAAAATCTGAGACAATCAGGTTTCGTTAAAAAAAAATGCAGCAGTGAACAGAAAGGAAAGCGTGACCGTGGGTGTGGTCAGAAGTCAGAAAAAGTGCTTGAAAGAATAAGTTGAGTCGCGTCTCCCCGATCCCCACAGGCCCGCGTGTAGAACAGGCTGCCCAGCAAACACACATCCTGCCTGCGGCTATTATTAACTCCAGGCCCCTGCTTCCCCCCCCACCCCCCCACCCTCCAGCCTATCCTTCTACCGATAGCGTTCACACAGAACCCAACCCTGCAGGCGAAATATATTTACAATAGACAACGCTTAAAATGTCCGGGACAAACATCAACAAATAAAACAACAGTGAGTTTCAATCCAGTTCTCAAGTGGCTCCGCATTCCAGGTCCTCGGCAACTCAAACACTGAGTACCTGCTCGAAGGTGTGTTGGAGAATAAGAATGAAACACGAACGCCAAGAGTCGGGGGGGAAAGTCTGATAATCAGGAAATGGCAGAACAAACAGGCTCGGTTAAGGGTCAGAGCAGAACTGTGATGTTTTTTTGATATTCCAATATAAACAACTGCAATGAACTCTCACATTATGAACAGTTTTTTAACAAAATGAGATATGTTCGCAATTTTAAGACAAATGACAAAAAAAAAAAAAAAAAAAGGAAGGAAGCAAGAAGCATTACAAGTATTGTATTGTTTCTTTGAGTAATTCTTGTGTCTTTAAAAGCACACATTTTTTAAATATTTGGGATGTTTTTTTCCAAAACGCTGTAAATCCACCTCTGACAATTCTGTCCCAGTGGATAACTCAGCCTGGACTTGTGTTAGCGCCCATGTGTTTATATATATATATATATATATATACAGAATACGCAGTGTTGGTTGAGTTTTGAATCAAAGATTTACAATAACTGGCCGTTCGAGTCAAACCGGGACTCGTGATGAAATTTCTGATGAATCAAGACGGTAAAAGTGATCGACATTTACAGAAGACTTTAAGAACGGCATGGTGACGAGACGCCAAAATATTTTGATCGTTCTTTATCTAAAATATCAGTAAAATATTTGAATGGTGCAAAAGAAAGCCGTTCATCCGTATTGTGAGTAACGGCCAGATATGGTCAAGAAACAGTACTGTGCAAAAGTCACAAGTAACGGTAACTGCTGTAGAGCAAGAACATCTTCAGAAAAAAGCTTCTACACTATAGAAAGTAGTTTTTAAGACAGATAATAATAATAATAAAAAAACAAGACGTATTACATGTATTGCATTGTGAAATTTCATTGTTTGCAGCCATAATGTCAAAATTAAACTCTAAATTAATTCTCTCCACCCATCAATTCAGAACCTCTATAGTACAAGTAGGAACCACAGTGGCCAACTGTGACCATTGTAAGTATTCCCAAGAACCTTCAGTCAACATTCACACACTCCAGGCAATTTGGAAACACCAATTGTAGGAGGAAACCGGAGTACCTGGAGGAAACCCACCAAGCACGGGAAGAACATGCACACCAACCCAGAGGCGGGAATCAAACCCAGACCCTGGAGGTGAAAGTCGACAGTGCTAACCACTATCCCACCATGCCGCCATAAAATCAATTAACAAATGAAATTGTCCTCACAGCCCTTTATAAATACAACTTCTTTTTTTTTTTTTATTACAACATGAGAAAAAACTATTAAGACTCGATCACACAGTCTTATTCCCCTCGTTAGACTGAAAGCAGCAAAGTATTCGTGCGAGAACTAGAAGTCCTGACACCGCAAACCCGTGTTCACACATCCTTCCTCTGCCGCTGCGCCTGTGGCCCGTGTTCTTGGGTTCGCCTCTTTCGGGAATCCACCATTTCTTTTCTCTCTTTTTTTTTTTTTTTCCAGAGTGGCAGGCGAGTATGTCGCTTTGGTTTGAGCTTTCACCAGCTATGTTTCCATATTAAAGCTTCCTGGCAGCTCGTCCTGGCATTCCGTGGCCCTAAAACCTTGTGGCTCACTTAACTGCTAACGGGGCTGAAGTCGTACTGCCAGAAGGATAATTACCAGATAACTGTTTTCATTAAGTCCCACACGCAATTAAACCAGAAGCGAGTAATTCTTTTTTCTTTCTCTTTTTTTATTAAACATTCCTTTCGCCCTTTTTTTTTTTACTCGCTCTTTCTGTCGCCTATCGGGGCGCGGCTGGAGTCGGGAGTGTTTTACACGAGCACGCAATGTGCTGAATCGCATCCTACACCGTTTAGGGTTTCGCCACAAAATGGAGAGCAAACATGAAACTGGGGAAAGGGCTCGATACATCCTGTCATTAGGTAGCGTGCCACGTCGGTTACGGCACCGTGCCGCAGCGGGACAAGCACATGCATAAGTGCGGTTTGTACTCGCTGGTTTGTCTGAAAGAGCATGTAGAGACAAATTGGACACTTCGTTTCCATTATAATGAGCCCGGGCGAAATCTAAACCGACATCGGCTCAATCGAAGCTAGCTATATTAGTGTGAGAGAGACGGGGTGTAGAGGTACTGTTGACTGGCGGCTGAAGATCCTCTGCGTAGGTTTTGATGATCATTGAGCCCCGGGTCGACTGGATCAGGATCACTTATGGCTCAGACGCTCACATGGACAGCGCTGGGGTGGGACCGCTGTTTGTTTCGATAAAGACAGACAAATTATACTACAGCGTTTTAAATGTAAGCATCACTTTCATGCTAATTATACCCCTTGCCATGATGAAAGGCAGCACAAGACAGCATGCACACACACACACACACACACACACACACACACAGAGCAGCTTTTTGATTTGTTTCACTCCGAACATGCTATAGCGGGTAGCTATGAGAGTGTGTGTGTGTGTGTGTGTATGTGTGTGTGTGTATAGGCACTCCAATCTCAGCAGATAGCAGACGCAGGTGTTTGCCTCTAAGCTCGGTGCCTTGAGGTATTTTGAGTCAGTTACACCCAACAAACTCTGTGCAAGCACTGCCAAGTCAAACACACAGCCCACCCGACAACCCCACAACCTTTCTCCCCTCTCAGGGTGGATCTGTCTCTCTCTGTGCGTGTGTGTGTGGGGAGGGGGTTTACCGAACTTATTCCATTCTACAAGAACTGTGATAAGGACACAAATTAGCAGTATGTTAAGCAGAGGGTGCGGTTACTTTTGAAGAAGCGAGGCAGCATTTTGTGGCAAACCCTTTCATGTGCAAAAACATGTTCGCAAACAAGGGGGCTTTCCCAGATTGGTGACTCTGACACTAAATCACAGTGATCTTCAGATTGAAGGGTCTTCATCGGGACGGTCCTAGGAGTTCGGTTCAAGCGCATCGAAACACGGGAGGAATCGCAACAATCAACAAGGGGAAAAACCTTGACTAAGCATGAATGGTAAAAATATAGCCATGATTTTAAAAAAATAATAGCATTATATAATTATTCCATCCATCCATCCATCTAGAAACCTGCATAGTCCAACCAGGGACCGCGGAGGCCAGTGATGACCGTTATGTATTTATTCCCGTTTTGTACAGTAGGACCTGTACACATTCACATGCACACACTACGGGAACGCCGATCTGCAGGTCTTTGGGCTGTGGGAAGAAACCGGAGAACTCAGAGAAAACAACCAAGCATGGGGAGAACATGCAAGCTCCATGCACACGGACACACCGCGGGAATGGCAGTGAACAGTGCTAACCACTAACCACTGTGTCGCCTTTATAGTCATTACAACGCTAACATTATTAACATGGCGTCATATAATTTTCAATAATATTCTTTAAAAATCTCGACTCTGTGGGACGTTTTATAGAACGCAAAATGCTCGGTGTTTCATGACTGTGTTTACATTGTTCTGATCACATTATATTTTAAACATTATGTTTTTTTTTTGTTTGTGTTTTTTTTTTAACTGATATAGCCAAATAAATCCAGTAAACGAATAAATAATAAATAATTAAACTTACGACAACACAAACAAATTAACTAACTAACCAAAACTAACTAGCTTGGAGCCTATCCCAGAAGACTTTTACCTTTAAGCTCAGTAGAGCGTTACTTCATCGTGGCTAACGTCACTCTTCTTAACGGGGGCTAATGTGCCTGAGCAAGAAATTTGCCAAGTGATTATATCCAGCTGACATGCGTTGTTGTCAAATATAAGGAAAAGTATCAGGCGTCTTTACAGTATCGGGCATCGTTTAGACAACGCTAGCAGAGAGAGTCCCGTCAAAACGCTTCAACCTTGCGAAACACAAGCACACGTCACCAGAATCTACAAAAATCCAACAAAAACAAACTAATTAACTAACATGAATCAACAAGGCGGCGTGGTGCAGCAAGGGTTAGCACTCTGACCTTGCACCTCCATTGTCGGGGTTCGAGTCCTGCCTCAGACCGGTTTGCATGTCCTCGTTGTGCTTGGTAGGTTTCCTCCTCTGGTTTCCTGTTTTTTTTTTTTTTTTTCTAACTTAGGGTATGAACACAAGTTGTTGTTGTTGTTGGTTTTTCGGCTGCTTCCGGTAGGGCGTTGCCACAGTGCACCATTTGGTCTGTACACACAAGCTTGGTGCAGGTTTTACGCCAAATGTCCTTCCTGACACAACCCTCCCATTTTATCCTGGCTTGGGACCGGCACTGCATCCAGGGAGCACTGGCTGGGAATCGAACCCGGGCCTTTCACATGGCAGACGAAACACCTACCACTGTGCACTGTATACCACTGTATACAGGGTCGAGGGGGTCCTGGAGCCTATCCCAGGAGACTCAGGGCATGAGGTGGGGTACACCATGGACGGGGTGCCAATCATTTAAATATTTTTTCTTACTTTCTTTCTTTATTTATTTATTGATTCATTTATAGTCGCTGCTTTGATCATCTGATCATATTTCATGCTCGACTCCGTCTAGGAAAAAGTTGTTATGGGCGGTGAATGAATTGATTCCTTGAATGACCGAATGAATGAGTAAGTTTCTCCTTCTCATTTCACTCCATGTTCTGTCTATAGTACGCGGTTACATTTCCGTTAAAGCACCTGTCATCTGCCCGGCTGAGTCTATACCATCCTCGATTGTCGGTTTGTCTTCGTTGAGCGCGGACACGCAGGAGACTTTCGAACCTTTTGTCCACTCTCTTTAGGACACCGATAGGAAGAGACAAAAGCTTTGTGACAAGACTGACAGCTTCGACCACGCCCCCTTTCTCCTCGACAGGACGAGTGGATACGTGCGTGAAAGCTCTCCGGCGCATCCCCTAATGATTTGCCGTTCTATTCTCGTGCGTGCATGCTTGACAAATTCGATTGAATAAAGCTCTGTTTATGTCCTGGGACTGAGAATGTGCAGCACATGGACCCACGGAGACATGGAGACGTGGGTACGCATCTCCGAGTTTGATGACACCCCGCCATGTTTTCAATTCGCCAGCTTCACACCCAGGTGAGGTCAGAAGTCACGACACACTGTGAGACTAGAACAAAAGAGGCCCGGATGCTCAAAGGCATGGGTGAGGTCATAGGTCAGAGGGGGAGCGTGAATGAGCAGGGCAGCTGCTGAAGCCGCACAAGCGCATGCGGGAAATCTCGATCTGATACACTGAAGAGTTGCGGTGTACTAGAAAATCTCATAGTGTGCATACAGGGGGGGGAAAGAATACAATGTTGTAGACTATATGTAAAGAAAATCAATATTTCTGAAAGGTAAAGACATCAGCATGAGCCCCGAGCAGAGACAGCTTCCCGACGTGTTGTATTTCTCAATGCGTTTCCGGTTCTTTAATTTTATTGATTTATTTTAGCAAACATTCTCAGATCGTCAATCTACTGTTTTCATTCACAAAAGACACTGTTGGTCATTTATCATTTATTTACTCTTGCAGACATGCTAATGCTAACCATGCTAACTATTATTGACTGCATGAATAGCTTGTGAACTTACTAGTTATAATGTCAGTTATTAGCATTGTACAGCTAAGAAAACTAATAACATTAAAATGTATGGTTGAAGTTCTCAAATTTTAAACAATATCCTATCAAAATCTCAACCATGTGTGAAGTTGAGATGATGTAAGAAAAAATGATTTAAAGGTAAGGGATGGGTAAAAATGTTGTTAAACTGTCTTAAATGTCAGGATTCATAAAATTCAGAAAGAACAAAGCAAACATTTGAGCTATATATTTTTCTCCTTAATATTACTGACTACTAAAAGATGGGTGCTTGGTGTTTTTATTTATTTATTTTTATTATTTCCCCTCTAATATAACTGTATACTCAAAGTTGGGGCTGCCTTTTTTGTTTGTTTGTTTGTTTGTTTTTTAATCACAACAAAACTGATTTAATAATCATTGTAGTTATCAGCAAGATTTATTATCATTCAATTTAAATCCAAATCTGAGTTGCAATCTTAAAAACTTTTTTAAAAAAAATTTTTTAAGACAAAAAAAAAAACAGGTAAATCTTTAATATTTATTAAAGAATTTAATAAAAAAAATATTTAATTTAATAGGCTCACAATAAACCAAATCTATAATTTTTAAACTTAATTGTAGAAATGACATAATTTCAAGCTTGAAATAGTTTCCCTCTATAGAAAAGTAGTTTTAAAAAAAAAGCATTTAAATTCTAAAAGAATACTCGGAACATTTTAAGTAGCAGATGTAATAATATTATATTTAAGCTTTAATAACACATTTTCTACATTTATTTATTTATTTCATGTGCATTGTAGATCTGATGGGTCCTTGAATAAATACAACTACTACTACTAATAATAATAATAATAATAATAATAATAATAATAATAAAAGCTCCAATAAACAGGAAAAACTTTTGAATTATTAGCTGAATACTTGAAGAGGTTTGTAAAACATTTTTCCTTTTATTTTCAACTGCTTAAGAAGATAAATAAATATTTGTTTGCTTTTTTGTCTTGTCCATTTTGCCCTAGAGGGTGCGCAAACTTTTGCACGGCTTTCTGTTCTTCATATCTTCTGTACTTTGTTTGTGTATGGATATTTGCATTCCCTCTACGCTCTGCCCTTGTGCTTTAGAAAGACATTTTATAAATTAAACATATTATTAATATGTAGAGACTTGTGTCAAACGAGGCAGGGACAAAAGTGCACAATCTGTTCCTTCCTGGGATCTGCCGTGGAGTTTTAGAACGCAAGTGTGTGTGTGTGCGCGCGCGCGTGTGTGTGTGTGTGTGTTAACCTTAGCGGCACTTGATTTACGCAGTGTTGGCTCTCCAACTGCTTCCCGGGTCGAAGGTCAATGGCTACCCACTCTCCTGCGGCTCCATTGAGACATGCAGGGCGATGAGTCAAGCACTGCCGCATTAACGGACGCGCGCATTCACACATACACATTAGTGTGTGTGAGAGAGAGAGAGAGAGAGAGACCTCCTCTCTCTTTGCTTCTCTGTTAATCGTTCACATCATCTTTTGTTTCGCACTTGTGCAAAGGATGGAAGTATGTGAGAAAGAATCCAAAAAAGAAAGCGCACAAGAGAGAGAGCGAGAGAGAGGGAGGACAAGAGAGAGAAAGAGACGAGAGGCCAGATGGGCACCTTCACAGGCCATTTATCAAATCCGCTGGCGCTCCCCTCCCCTCTCCTAAAGCCCCCATGTAATTCAGTAATCATTTCTATTATCATCTAATGACCTTACAAAGTCTACAGCAGTTAGCGCCGTCCCTACAAACAGCACAGCTGTTCAGAGCACTAGCTCACCACCCCACCCACCAACACACACACACACACACACACACACACACACACACACACCTCCCAGCCGTGCCGATGCACCCTGAACCCCGGAGGTCACGCAAAGGTCAAGCCATGCAGAGACATGTCAGGATGAAGGTGTGACAAGCCGGAATGGGTGTCTAGTTGTGGAAAAAAAAAAGGTGCAAAGAAAGTCTTTGCCCAAAGCTGCATCATGTCTCTACAGGTCTGAGACGCCTGTCCAAGGTGTGCTCCCTGCCTAAAGTCCAGTCTGTCTTTCCGTCCCTTCGGTCTCTCTTATTATTTTTACTGGATACAGTGCATGTGTGAAAATAATTCCTTGTGCTCCCAGAAGTTCTGGAACGTGGCCAGGATAGAAGGAAAAACTCCATAGATGTGATAACCTGGTCAATCAGTCCATTCAGGTCATCAGCTGACTTCATTTAGCTCACTTCACTTTATTGTCTAGACCTGACCAACTGAGGGCGTTTTCACATTTCACACCGGGACCGTTTCCAAGAGCACTTGACCCCAAAGTCTGGTTCATTTTGATCATTGTGAACACAGTTGTTCTGCGCTCTCCCTTCGAAGAAGGTGTATACTGCCAAATTAGACGCATAGTGCCACCTGCGGTATCGGAGAGTGCAAATACGCATTCTGTACCCGAGTACGGAGAACAAAAAAACCATTTGAACACCAGGCATGAAACAGACCAATTGTGCCTAATATGAAAATGCTCTGAAGCAACCACCTCCAGAGGCTTGTACAGTGGACACTATGCATGATGGGAGCATCGCTTCATGTGCTTCCCTTCCCTTCTTACCCTGACACGCCCATCGCTCTGGAATAGGTTCAATCTGGACTCATGACCTTTTTCCATCGCGCCAAAGTCTAATCTTTATGCTCCCAAACTAATTTAAATGTTTTTTTTTTTCCTGTTTAGACTCACTAACCAAACCAATGGTTTTCTTATAGTCCCAATCCTGTGAGTTCTCATCACATTGTTTGTCAAGCGTTCTGGCATCATTCTGAAAAATACAAGCATTAACGGTCTAAAATCTGGATCTGACATTTTGATGGCTATTTTTATTTATTTATTTATTTTTTTTGTACATTAAACTTTTGACTTCTGTACTTTTCCTGAAGGCACACAGCAGTCCAACAACTTGTTTAAAGCCTGACTTAAACGTGAAAGGAAATGAAAGCTAGCTATTAAGTTTTAGACAGGTTTACACAGACGGTCTGTTGTTACCGCACCGCTTCAATACCCAACATGATCTGGGAAGACTGAAAACCAAAGAAGGCTTTTCACGTTTTTTTTTTTTGCAGCATGGCTATGGGGATTTGGGTTCAATCCCCAGACAGGGGTATTAGTGAGGTCTGCTAGTGTTGAGTCAGGAGCTTCCAGTTCCAGTTCATCCCGAAGGTTTGAGTTTGGTCGAGTTCAGAGTAGGACACTCGAGTTCTTCCACTCCAACTTTAACCCACCATGTCTTCATGGAGCTGGCTTTGTGCACAGGGGCATTGTCGTGCTGGAACAGGTTTGGATCTACACTGCATAATGGACGGATGTCCACCTAGTGTTGGCCATGTTGTGTTTCCCAGGCCACCACAAACAACATACAACCACAGATGCACAGTGCAGCGAAAGGTGTGCATCTCATGAGGAAGGAAAAGAAAAAGAATATCTAAGCCCTGAAATAGCAATCTGAGAACTGCAGAATGTCAGAAAGTTAAGTAGAGGGAAGATGTATACGTGCGCGTGTGTCCAAGAAAGTAGATTGGAGCACAAAGAGCAACATTAGTGAGCGAGTTTTAGACAATAGATGGGTCACTAGGGTGGTGAAAGTGAAGTCATCGTTCAACCCGAGTACTTATAAAGCAACACAACATCCCCTATGGTCACATTTATAAATCTCTCTCTCTCTCTTTCTACACTCCACACCACTTACAGCGCTGTTTCAGGAGCAGCAACTACTCAGAAAAGCTTAATCAATCAGCTGGGCTTGTTTTCGTACGGATCCTCCACCTGCAATCCATCATCCGGCCTTTAACGCTCCGAACTCTAACGCTATTACAAAAGCGGGCCGTAATCAGACGAGCTGAATCCTATGCATACTAAACTCCTAAAACAATTAGAGCTTTCACTGGGAAAATAAGCAGCATGAATCAGCAAAGCAAGAGGTTTAATAAAGGACGTGTGACCGAGAGTTAACGATTAGAGATGTAGAAAGATGGTTAAGTGGAGCGCGGTCGACGTGAGCACGCTGCGAATCCGCTATATTTAAAAACGGAACGCTTGTAAGACTCGTGTTCTGATTTAACATCTGTACGACATGAGGCATTGGCGTTTATGCATGTTAAGATGCAGGTAACGTGTTAGAGAAATTGGTTTGGAAGCAAACAGGGTTGCCAGATTGGAGTAAATGTTTCCAAACCCATTTTTAACTACCTCATTCATTCATCTTCAGTAAGCATTCCTTAATCTGATGAGAATTGCAGTGGATCTGGAGATTTTTCTCGGAAACACATGATATAGGGTGGGGGGAAAAAAACAAACACACTGCATACTTTCTTGGACACACACACACACGTATGTATACATCATCCCTTACTTAACTTTCTGACATTCTGCGGTTCTCAGGTTGCCATTTCAAGGCCTAGATATTTTTTTTTCGTTTTTATTTTTCTACATATTCTTCTTCTTTTCCTTCCTCATGAGATGCAAACCTTTCGCTGCCCTGTACATCTAATGGTTGTATGTTAGCCAGTGAACATACCCTAAATCTAATCAAACGTATCTATAATTTCCTATTATAAGATTAAGATAAAACTCACAGATTTTAAAGCAATTTCTAGACATATTTTACTATTTATAAGCTTTAAATATCCCTGTTTTCTTTTGTAAGATAATTTTTTTTGAGCAAAATTTTTATGTTCACTATCAAACCTAAATAATATCTACTAGCAAGTTGTAAATCACTATCTGGCAACCCTGTTAGAAATATAACTCTACAAATACAACCAGTTAGCGACTGTACGGTGTTTAAAATTATTTTGAGCGCGGGAAGTCGAAATCACATGTGCTCAAGGTAGAGAGGAAACAACATGGCCGCCTCCGTGTTAGCAAAACTCCTGCATACTAGCTACGGTATAATCAGTGATGTAGTGGCCTGTACTTTCAAACGTTAATGATTACTGATAAATATGTCAATATATTGATTGATCGAAGTAAATAGCCAGATGAAGGGTGAGACAAAAATAATCCACACTCCGGTAATATTAAACCTTCTCCACTCGCAATGTCTCATCGACGCTTTCCGCTCAAGGCTACTGTCTCCCCAGTCACAAAAAAATCCACCTAGAAATGGACGCCCCACTTTTGATTCACATGAGAGAGAAGCATCGTGTAGTGATTCGTTTTTTTTTCTGTTTTTTCCCCCAGTCTGAGGGTGTATCAAATCACAGAAGAGCGTAAACAGAATCATTTGGATATCCTATCTGCTAACAAAATGTATATATATATATATATATATATATATATATATATATATATATATATATATATATATATATATATTTATTTGACGTCACGTGCATGATCTTGACACAAAGACTCTGAGAACATATCACTTCTTGAGTAGGTTTAAAGACGTTAGCTAGTTTTTTTTTTCTCTCTCTCTCTCGGCTTTTAAACATCCATGTGAGTAAGTGCAGCTTCCACGCAGACAAGACAAATGATGCACACACTGATTATGAGGTGATTTTTGGAGTCAGAATAAATGTTTTGTATTTTTTTTCCCCTCCTCATACCGGCTGCTAAAAGCACACTGGTGTCACCCCGCCTGTCCCCGATAACATCAGTTCCATCTTATCAGAGTGTGTTTAACGTCGCGCAGGGCCATGTGCTTCTTTTCCTCTAAATGTTGGCCGTTGACAGGCACTTCACAGATTCTGGGCCTAATGCGGGAGGTACCATTATCACGGCTGAGAGGGGAGGACGGGGCGTAGGAAGCGATAGGGAGGGAAGGGGGTGAGTTCAAACGTATTGGAACAGGAGGAGAGAGAGAGAACGGTCCTATCTAATCTCTCCAACCGCTGAAATAAACGTGTGTGTGTGTGTGTGTGTGTGTGTGTGTGTGTGTGTGTGTGTGTGTGTGTGTGTGCGCGCATGCAGGCACATGTGAGCAAAATAGATGAAGAGGTAGACCACATATGTGGTATCCCTGAATATAAATCAATTAAATCAGTCATCACTCGATATGGTGTGTGTGTGTGTGTGTGTGTGTGTGTGTGTGTGTGTGTGTGTGTGTGTGTGTGTGTGTGTGTGTGTGTGTGTGTATAGAAGCTGCCTTGTGCCTTGACAAATGGATAGGCCTGGAATCCAGCTTTCGACAGCTGTGTATAGAATGCACAACATCACAACACACACACACACACACACACACACACACACACACACACACACCATATCACCTGACGACTGATTTAATGAATTCATATTTAGAGATCTCCACAAATGCTAAATGAGCGCTCTACCGCTTCATCTGTTTTGCTCAAATAATAAACCTACCTACACACACACACACACACACACACACACACACACACGTGTGCTGATAGCCCACTGACTTCCTTCCTCAGAGATAAGACTCACTCAGACAGTATCCATTCATCCCGATAACATATAGCGCAGAAAAACACACACACACACACACACACACACACACACACACACACACACACACACACACACACAGATAACACTGATGTTTACACTCCACAACTTATCTCCAATTTTAGACCACTCAGGAGCCCACCACTCTAGCATACACACACACACACACACGCGCACACACACACAGACACACACGGCAGGCACAAGGTATGAGAGGTCAGGTTTTTATCATTCCCCATTAAAGCGTACAGACATCTGTATTTCAGTGTGTGTGTGTGTGTGTTCATGTTATTTGTGTACAATTGCTTGGCTTAAGGTATTTGGTTTGGATCTGTCCGTGTGTGCCTAGGAGCCCACATACAAATGTGCGTGTGTGCGTGCGTGTGTGTGTGCGTGTGTGTGTGCGTGTGTGTGTGCGTCCTACCTGTCCCTCCAGGTCTGCCTGTGCTGCTGCCTGTCACTCAGAGCATTGAGCAGCGTCTCAGCCATCTCCTGTCTGTTCTCCTGAACGTTGCTCTCATCCTCCACCACCGCCAGGAGCAGCTCAGTCTGGAAACACACATTAGGCAAAACACACACACACTTGTTACAAACACAAGAAATCGCTGTACATACGACAATCAGGATCAGCTTTTCAGAAAGTAGAGTAGTAACAAGTTAGAGGTACTTGAAAGAAATTATTGATTAATGAATAAAGTAATGTACAAGTTAAAACATAGGAAAGAACATTGAAACAACACTATATTTAGTAAAAGTATGTACAGTATGTAAACATTTCTTTATCGAATTCTTATTCTTATTCTTAATCAGCTCATTTTCTCATTTTGATGTTTGAGTGCAAAACTAAAAAAAGAAATAAAAGATCTGAGCTGAGACAGATGCAAGATCTTAAGACGGATCATTTACAACAATACACATCATACAAGTCATTAGGAATGTAAGTACGTACGCGAGTTAGTTAATTAATTAATTAATTAATTAATTAACTAACAGAAAACTGCAGTCCAACACAACCCAAAACGATCCTGATATCATAAAACTTTGTGTGTATACACAAACACACACACACACACACACACACACACAAAAGTCTTAGGCACCATATTATCTGTAGTACAAATTTTGTTATATAAGTTTATTATGTCTGCATTATTATGTACAAGACCATTCCCTACAAAGATACACTACAATTAATGAATATATAACATTACAGAAGAATATTTGCATGTCTGTAAAGAAAGCGACGTATTACACGACAGACCAGTTTTCAGATGGAAAAAAAAAAAATCAATAATGTAGACTCCTGGGTTTTGCATGGAAATAGAAAGGAGCGAGTGTGACCAAGTTACCAAAAGAACTCATATTCTCCAGCACGCTCAGTAAAACCTACAGTAACAGCTGTTTTATTTACAGTCCTGTACAAAAGTCTTGGGAACATCCAAACAAAAGCCATATGCAATGATGTTCTTGTACACAATAATGCAGACATAATAAAAATATATAACAAAATTTGTACTACAGATAATTTGGCGCCTAAGATTTTTGCACAGTACATATGTATGTATATATATATATATATATATATATATATATATATGTACACTGGAGATCAAAATTAGAGTCATCTTCACTGCTCAATTGTTTATTAATTGTTCTCTAATTTTGATCTCCAGTGTGTATATATATACACACACACACACTACAGGCAAACTCCATGCACACAGACCCCAAGTGGGAATCGAACCTTCGACCCAGGTCCAGGGCGACAGTGCTAACACCACTAAGCCACCATGCATATGATATATAATGTTTTATATTTTGTTTTTTTTGGAGTATCTAATTTGAGATAATTAAGGAAAAAAAAAAACAGAATGTGCTAATTCGTGAACCTTCGCCCCACCCACAAAGCACAAACCTGCCTTATCAGGAAATAAACAGTCTGCCGGTCCATAGAAAGATGCACTTAGCTTCACGGAGACTGTTTAAGAAATCGATATACACTTGTTCCCTTAAGGCCAGAGGTCAGATCCATTCTGCGCTAAGCGCTCTGCCTGTTAGGAACAAACGCTGAAACCTCAGCAAGTATTTACATTCGATGCTAAATCAAGGAGAAAAGCGAAACGCGAGTGGGAGGGTCAGAGGATGCTAACTGTACTTGGTGTGTGCTAATAATACACAATTAAAATGGACCCGGGTACCAATGTGGATTTTTTCAATCAAATGTGATTGGTCGAAACATGGATATTTATATGGCTATAACGATAGCTCGTGTTTTATAGTGACATGCTCGTTCGTAATATGGTATGGTCTCCATGGTAACGACGCACACAGACGGAACCCTGATACAAATAGTCTCCAGGATGAAGGACTTGATGATTTATGATTTCTCATGAACGTGACAAGAGAAAAGAAGACGAGCTATAGAGTGAGATGTTTATAGCTACCGGACATCAGAGGTAACTATAATGCTACGGTCATGCCTTAGCCAGGAGTCAACAGATCTGAGAAGTGCATGGTCAATCACCGGCGTCTGTCAGGTCTCGCAAGCGGAAGGGGCGGATGGCACTTTCCTCCGAGTTTGTTACCTCATCTGCGATGGTTCATGAGCAGCAGTTAGAGAAGATGCAGCCGGCTGGCGTCACGTGAGACTCGGAGGAAGCACGTGATAGTCTCCGGCCTCTCAGATTGGCATATGTAATGTGTTTCGTGATCTTTTTTTATTCTGTTTATATTCTGAATTAATTTCTTTGTTGTTTAATGTAAAGTGTCTTTGGGTGCTTAAAAGACTCATAAATAAATTAACTATTATTACTATTATTATTAGTAGTAGTAGTAGTAGTAGTAATATTATTGTTATTATTATTATTATTATTATTATTATTATTATTAATACTGTTGTTGTTATTATTGTTTTTATTATTATTATTATTATTATTATTATTATTAATACTATTATTATTATTATTATTATTATTATTATTATTATTATTTGCATTGCTTTGATGGTGAAGTGCGCTAACAGAGTGATAAGTGGGAATTGGCTACAAATAAAATCCCCTAATATATATATATATATAGTTTTTTTTTTTTTTTGTTAAAGAAAGAAAGAAATTTCATTAGTGTTGACAAACTGCTGATGAAACAGAGGAATTAAACACATTCAGGACATCCTGCTATAGAAAAATAATCAATACTAATGAGTGTGACTCTTCACTCTGCCCTGTCGCTGATTACTTTCCTATAACAGCCCCCTCCCACTTTCATTCCTTTTTTTCTTAAAGAAGACCAGTGTGTGTGTGTGTGTGTGTGTGTGTGTGTGTGTGTGTGTGTGTGTGTGTGTGTGTGTGCGCACATGTAGGTGCAAATGAAATATGTTGTCATGAGGTAAAGAGAGAGGACTTCCTGTCACATCCATTAAACTTATCTCCTTCTTATCTTTTTTTTTTCCATCCCATAATATTCAAAGCTCCTTTTCCTCACTTAACACCAAGACAGGTGATATTTGTGTGTGCAAATATCTTATCATCTGATGGATAGGACAGGACACTGAAAAAGTGATGACACGTGAACTCTAACCTCGGAATTCTTTAGTGCTGGAGATGTGTGTGTGTGTGTGTGTGTGTGTGTGTGTGTGTGTGTGTGTGTGTGTGTGTGTGTGTGTGTGTGTGTGTGTGCGCGTCCAGGTAAGCTCTTCTTCTCCCGTCCGTTTTACTCAGCCGCAGGTGATTGGCAGGTGGTGAAACTATGCGAAAGTGCTCTCAGCGTCGGTTCACCTCGGCTTGTCTCACAACACCCACGCTCTTTCTTATCCCTCGTTCATGCGTGAGACAACACACTCGGGCTCCTCTCTCTGAAGCCGTACCTGTCGGGTTTAACCCTTCTCTAGCCGGCAAGGAGATCACGGGGTCGAAAGGTCGCTCGGAGGAGACGCACTCTGCTTAGACTAAACACGACGACGCCTCGGGTTTAAAAACATTCCGAACTCGACTCGAAGATGGCCGAGCTAAACAAAAGGAGATCTGGAGCGGCTCTTTCTGCGTGCGAGTCCATGCGCGAGGGTGTGTTTACGCCGAGCTGACGGTAGCTGTCCTCAGCCGGTCCTCGCTATCAGAAGGGTGACCGAGAGGACAGGAGGCTCGAGGAGGTGGAGGTGTATATTTGTACAAGGAGTCAGATTGTAGTCACCCACATGCATACAGTACAAGACACGCGCACACACACGCACAAGCACACACACACACACACACACACACACACACACACACACACACAATCTCAGTGTTGCTCATGTAGCAGAGTTAAATTAAACACTAATCAATACTGTAATCATTACAGTAGTTAAAAAGAAAGAAACTCCAGTGTTTTGCCTTGTAAAAAAAAATGTTTAAGAAATAATTTTCTGTATGCAAATAATCTTTTATATGAACAGATTTGCAGACTCATCTGTACAGTAAATCATTAGACTTCTGGGTGGGACTGCAGATTTCAGAGGGAAGGAAAAACGGTGTAATTATTATTATTATTAGCACTATTAACTAATAAATGTTTAATTTTTTTTTTACTTTTTTTACTTTTTTATGGTGCCTTTAAGCTTGATAACAAGCCTAGTAGACAAGAGATATACAGATCTTTGAACATCACAGACATCTTTCAGGAGGACTGGGTCCTCCAGGTCGTGACGCTGACCGTGATTAAAGAGATAGTTTACTGTAAAAAAAAAAAAAAAAAAAAAAAAAAAAAAAAAATATATATATATATATATATATATATATATATATATATATATATATATATATATATATATAAAACACAAGTGAAATACTCTTGAATTTAAACAAAATTATCCATCCATCTATCTATTTATCTATTTATTTTGTTTAATATTCTTATTTCTAATCAATGTTACTAAAATTGCAAGCTGTAAAAAATTTCTTATTATTTCTTATTAAATTTCAGATAATTCTGCAAGTTTTTAGAAATGTATTTATTGAAAGAAGCAAAATGGTGTGCCAAATAGAACAAGCCATTCTTCACTTGCAATTTTATTACCATTTGACTAGAAATAAGCCTAATAATCTAATTTAACACACTGTAGATACTGTAGGTTTGGCTGGATTCAAGAATGTTTCACTTGCTCAAGATGTCTTTTTTTGGATTGGAGATGTTTGTCTTAAATCGAAAGGTGCATATAAGTATATTACATTAGGTCTTGGTCTGCACACCGACCGTGAAGTTTGTCACCGAGTACATTGTAAGTCATTGGGGTCAATGTTCATCTGCAACTTATATAACGATTCTGCAGGACCGCTGAGCTAAACTGAGTTGCTATCTTTCATTGCTGTATTTAGTACAAATTAAAATATTAGACCAACACTAGCCGTATGGTTCAGACTAGCCATTGAACTATTTCCAGGGAAAAAAAAACATCTGGATTTTGCTTAGTGGAATTCATATGATGTAGGATATGATACTTTTTATGAGTCTCGGATGAACATTGGAATGCATTTTCACATAAGACGTGGGTTGTGGAATTTGGCCCGAATTATTTACATCGTGATTGCATTCCTGTCGACAAAATTCACAGTTGGTGTGCAGAGTGGGAACATTTATAACTGCCAATACCTACAGCAATGTACTTACTGTATATCTACATCAACTTTGATATAAGACCAATTTGAAAAAAACAGAACTTCAAAATAACTGATAGTAATGGTAGAAAGATGCATTTTAAGATTCCTAGCCATTCCGCTTTGGGACGGCCCAACCTCAGACTTACCAACAATCCTCTCTGCTTCTTTGAAAATCAGAAATGTTCTAATCATCTGCTTAAAGATGGGTCTATTCTAGCCTAAACAGAAGTAAACATCCATCAGTCCGTCCATCCATCCATCCATCCGTCCATCCATTCATCAATTCGTCCATCCATCCGTCCATCCGTCCATCCATCCGTCCATCCATTCATCAATTCGTCCATCCATCCCGTCCATCCATCCATTATCTATACCACTTATGCTGTGTAGGGACAGGCAGGGTTTGGAGTCTATCCCTGGGAACTTGGGGCACGAGGCAGAGTACACCCTGGATGGCGTACACAAGCACACACACTCATACACTGGAGGCAATTTGGAAACGCCAATCAGTCAATCTACACCGCATGTCTTTGGATTGTAGGAGGAAACTGGAGCGCCTGGAGGAATCCCACCAAGCACGTGGAGAACATGCATGTGAGACTCCATGCACACAGACCGGAGACGAGATTCAAAACCCCCAACCCTGGAGGTGCGAGACAACAGGACTAACCACTACGCCGCCGCGTCAATTTAATCGCAATAATGTCAACAAATGCTGAGTTTTTTCATAAAACCACGTGTGTCATGGGATTTGCTTCTCAAAGGCTACTTTAAGTCCAGTCTCCTGTTTTATTTTCCCCCCTTCATTTCTACTCCATTAAGCAAACTCCCGACAGCGTTCCTCTTTTCAGCCTCGATCGATGACAGAATGCAGAACCGTTCTGATCGGAGCCAGACTCAGACCTATGAATCTTTCTTCAATGAAAAAAAAAAAGAAAGAAAAAAAAAGGGATCTGTACTGCTGCAGTGACACCGTGATCCCAGGAGCGGTGAACAGACATTGGCATTAGACAGACGTCTCGCAGATCGCTCCTACTCCATCATGTTCAGGAAGTGACTCGCTGGTGCCAGAAGTGCTCCCAGCGAGATCAGACCTGTGTGTGAGCGCGGAGGTGTGTTAAGTGTGTAAGCAAGACTAGAGCCATTGGAAATCCTACAATAAATACAGGAAATCTTGGAGACATCTTTTCAGGCAGCGGTAGCATGATACTGTGTAATTGCGTGTGCTTTTGGGGTGGAATGAAGGTAGAATGACGTTCACGATTATAAACCCCATTAAGATGTCAATAACACTTTGAGTACATACGGCTGGTTTACAGGAACGGGTTCGATAATGAGGAGAAGTGCATTTAAAATCGGGTTGTTTTGCGTGTGTGTGTGTGTGTGTGTGTGTATTCGAGTGTGTGTCCTCTGACCCCCCTCCCAACACACACACACACAGTGATTGAGTGCTTGCCCTTTCAGCCAAATTGACCTCATGAGCACTCTGAGAGCCATCAATCCCCGCACGCCCCCCAACACCAACGTGCCACAGAAGGGATTATATGAAGTGTAAAACATTAGAAAAATGTGTCTGCAACATCACAGCACTGCGTTTGAAGAGGAAAGAAGGGCCGCGACAATGGAGGCGAGCGTTTGAAAGCATTGTGCGAGTCGGGTTAAGGCCCCTCCATGTTTTCGACAGCTGTTCATGCGCTTTTCGCTCGCGCTAAATGAGGCAGAAGCTGAAATCGCTGTTGTCTCCTTGTTTGATTTTTTTTTTTTTCTTCTCGTCCCTGGGAAAAAAAATGGCGGCAAGAATAAGCAAAACGTAACGGATCGCAGAACGGAAAATACAAGACGAGAGATTTCAAGTTCAAGAGGTTTAAACGGCTAAACCGTTTATCATCGGAGCCAAAGCTTCTCAAATTCAGAAAGAAAAAGAAAAAGAAAAAGAAAAAAAAAAAGCATCGGCATACGTTCTATGAGACTTTCTGACAAGGAATGTGTGTCTCACTTCCATACACTCATGCACACGCGCACACACATACACCATTTCCATCTCCTCCTGGATCTGGATGATGAATTGAATCCATAGATAAGGATCTAACTTCCTTTCTTGCCAGCGAAAGCTCTTTGGTTGCAGGACGGAGGCCAAAAATGTTCCCCTTTTTTCGTGTTCTGCAGTCGGGCTTCGTTTACGTTGCCTGAAGTAACGCTTAACCCTGTAAAGAAGTCGTCGGTTATCCAAACCCTCAGGTATTTTCATTACATTAGAGTTTCTTCTACGGTGGCTGCAAAGTGATATTCGGGGAAAAACAGCCATGATTGAATACAGTTAGTGTTGGCCCGCTGCTCAAAGGAAAATTAAACCTGGCTCCAAGCGGATAAGCGCAAACCTCGCCACCGCGAGGCCAAAGAGCTGAGGAGGCCGGGGACCCTGTTCGCCTTGCTCGGAGTGCTTCCGAGCGTCGCCTTTGTTGCCGTCATGCGCTTGGCGTCTTCTTGGGCGATCACCGTGGCAGGAACGATTATCGAACATCAGGAGGTCACGCGTGTTAGCAAAGCCTGCGCGGCTCTGACTCGCAGGAAGGCGTTTCCAATCCAGATTAAATCACTCCATTTTCCAATTAATCACTTTTGATTTTGTGCTTCATGCAAAGCGATGCAAAACCTAAGTTCTCAGTTTGTTCGGCTTAACCGCGATTCCTGAGGGAATCTCAAGCCGAATCTTCTGATTTAAGAGATCTGATAACACTAAACTGTGTCAGACTAAACAGAATTTTTACCAGCAGTCCAAAATTTTCAAAACTCAATTATATTGAATGTTTCAAAGTTATATATAAAAAATAAATAAATAAAGCCCTTACTCCCTCAAAGTAGTTGTGTCTCAAGGTGAGACTTGGATCAAAACTTTATAGATTCTCTACAGCATTTAAAACGAATGCAACAAAGTTGCCTGCGGATGTACTGTAGCACCGCGCGCATCTGCGAATCGTACCACCATGCAGCACAATTACACTCAGATGCAAATAACTGAGTGTGATGGAGACTATCCTATGTGTCACACAATCTCCCAAACCTTCTATACAGACTTCTCAATTTTTTATTTAGTCTCTGGTCTGCTTGTTGGTTTGGATTTCTCAGCCTGTTTACCAGCACACTGTTTGTCTTTTGCTGCAGGCGTTCTGGCCCAGGAGAACCGCTGTACTTCCCTGGTCAGACCAAATTAGCCCTGCGAGCCAGACCGCTGGAACACAACCCTAGTCTATATTCAATTCCTGCCTGAATCAGGATAAGTATATACAAATATAAATACATGATCTCAGTATGATCTTAAATTATACAGACAAAATATAGTCACGGTTTTTCTGTATTTATGGAAAAAAAAAAAAAAAAAAAAACACAATATGGAGTTAAATTTAGGCAAATGTTTTAGCAGTAAATTCTTGCCTGGTACAGGAAATTAATAAGAACCAACAAGCTTGAAATTATTTTAGAAATGTATCATATTTGTGGTGGCATGGTGGCGTAATGGTTAGCACTGTGGCCTTGCTCCTCCTGGGTTGAGGGTTCAATTCCCACCTCTGGTCCCTGTACATTAATTGGTTTTCCCAAATTGCCTGTAGTGTGTTTGTGTGTGTGTGTGGATGGATTGGCACCATGTCCAGGGTTGACCCACCTCGTGTCTGGGATAGGCTCCAGGCCCCCACGACCCCGTACAGGACAGGTGGTATAGAAGATGAAGATCATATTTGGGATTTGGGTGTTTAGATGGGTATGAGGTATGGTTATTCAGTTCATTGGTACATAAATTTGATGTTTAGTTGGCTGTTTGTTGGAGGGGTTGGTGAGTGATATGGATGTGATGAACCAGCAAGCCCTTAAATTGTTTGGGTGGATAAATGGTTGGGTATTTTGTTGGGTAGTTGGTAGAGTTCATGTCTGGTTGGTAGGTTGACTGGTTGGTGGTTTGGTAGGTTGGCTGACTGATTGGTTGGCTGGCTGGCTGGTTGGTTGGTTCCTGTCTGGTGGGCAAGTTTGCAATATAGTTGGTTGTTCAGGTTACTTGCTGTTTGATTTTTGGTAAGGTTGCAATTTGTATGGTTGTGTACATTGTAGGTTGGCTTGTTCATTAGCTGACTGGCTGATTGGTTGGTCGATTGGTCGGTTGGTCGGTTGGTTGGTAAGGTTGAAATTTGTTTGGTTGTTTGGCTTGAAGGTTGGCTTGTTCATTAACCTACTGGCTGATTGGTTGGTTGGTAAGATTGCAATTTGTTTGGTTGTTTAGGTTGCTAGTGGAATGATTGGTTGATTAGTTGATAAGATTATTATTTCATTGTTTTTTGTTGTTGTTTTTTTTTAACACTGTAAGTGTTTGGTTTTAGAATATCTCCTTCTCTCACTCCTTCTCTCCACTGGGATTCCATTAATATATCAAAGTCCTAAATTACAGCATCACATTGAAGACTACAAACAAAAAAAGGGTTAAATGAAAAATACTGCACTGGAAAAAAGAAAACTATACCTCAAATGAAATCAAGCATCATTTCATCTTTAAAGAAACGATTAAATGAAGGCAATGTCTGATGTCATCTTTGTGCAACGATGAGCAAAAACAGCAAGAATTAGAGGTTAAGAACTCTGGAGACAGAGATAGAGAGACAGACAGACAGATCAGACCTGATCTGTAATTCCTGCTTAGCCATCTGTGCTATCTCTGACCAATTATCTCAGAGACCCACAGAAGGAAAAACGTCAGTTATACAACCGTCTAACCCAATAAATAAACTGATGGGCCTTGAGATTTTCTATGCGGTAAAGGTCTGATTACGCAGATGATGTAATATGTTCGTGTCCTAGGAAAAAATGGCGTACTTCTTTAACAAGCGGAGAAACCAAAACGACCACGGGTACCATCGAGATGAACATCAACAAACAGAAACCATCGATAAGAAATCGCCAACAGAATTCATCGAGAAGTATTTACCCTGAGACACAGGCGAGATTCACAAGTCATGATTCAATCATTCCTTCTTTCGGTAGTTAAGGGGTATCGGTAGTTAAATATCTAACAAATCAAGAATCCACTGTTTGTGTGTGTGTGTGTGTGTGTGTGTGTGTGTGTGTGTGTGTGTGTGTGTGTGTGTGTGTGTGTATGTTTGTGTGCATATGTGTGTGTGCACTTCACAGGCTCTGGGGGTTCTAAAAGCATTAAAGAAGCATTGAATATCCATCGGTTCTTCCTCTGATGGTATAGATATTGCCCACACACACACACACACACACACACACACACACAATATCCCTGCCTGTATACCCAATGACTATCCAGTCCCTCTGTATACAGGTACAAAGCTTACAGCTACACCCTTCCAGATAAAACACACACACACAGTACTTCGTGTGCCGCACAAACACACTGCTATAGGCGAATCAGGGCGTGAAATTCTCTAAAGGGTTTTAAGTGTTTACCCTGAACACTATCAGGCCTGGCTGAAATTCAGCTTACCCTGTTCAATGCACACTTCAAAGAGAATGGCGAATAACTTTTACCCGCATATTATACTGCACATCACACACACACACACACACACACACACACACACACACACACACACACACACACACACTGACTCTACTGCTTCTCTTTTCACTCTTTTTTTTATCCTGTTCTTCTGTATCAGTGCTTCACTCATTACAACAATTTTTTTTTTTTTTTTTTTTGTGATTCTTGGAATTAAACGGCGGTTAAACAATCAATTCACGCTGCCCAGGAAGGAAAGAGGGATAACAGAGAGAGAGAGAGAGAAAGCGGGAGAAAGAGAAAGAAAGAGAGTTTATTATTTTATAATATAGATATTAAAAAACACAATGCAGGTGGATTCTCGAATCTGATTGGTCAGTAGGTGTGTGTTATTATTCTATAACAATAGGGGTTCACTGGTTAATGCATTGGACTAAGGTTCGCAAGGTCCCAGGTTCAAATCCCATAACCACCAGGTTGTCCCTGTTGGGCCCTTGATTAAGGCCCTTAACCCTCAACTGCTCAGATGAAAATGTAAGTCGCTCTGGATAAGAGTGTCTGCAAAGTGCTGAAGTGTGAATGTAAATAACAGCAGCTCTGGCTGGTAAACAAAATGTTTATATAAATGCACTCACTCTAAAATCTCCTTTTTATCACACACACACACACACAGGGACTTGTACCCAGGACTAATAGTAAGCAGATTTAGGAGGAAAAAATGTTGTTAAAAAAAAAAAATAAATAATAATAATAATAATAATAATAATAATAATAAAATGTTGTAATAATTAAATTAAGTTTTGTGTCAGGAGTCTCGAGTGTCAGACGTTTGTAACAGTTCTGAAAAGATTCACTGCTCAGAAAAAAATGAATTATTTACTGTAGGTATTTGTTCATTTATTTGTTTACGTATCTATCTATGTATCAATCTATTTCTGAATGGACAGACTAAATAATTGAATGAGTTATAAAAAAGAAAAGAAGGAATTATGGATGATGGGCTGATAGATGAAAGAAAGAAAGAAAGAAAGAAAGAAAGAAAGAAAGAAAGAAAGAAAGAAAGAAAGAAAGAAAAGTCATACTGGAAAGAAGAAAGAGGGGGAAAGGAGAAAAGACAGCAGACAGGCAGGATGGAATAAATTTATACATTTAAAAATGGCGGAAGAAAAGATGGACTAAATGAATAAATTAAAGAAAGAAAGGCAGGAAGTAAGGAATGAATAGAGTAAAGGAATAAAAGGAAGAATGAAAATGAGTGCATTTAAAAAAGGAAAGAAAGGAAAGAAGACAGGAAGGATAGAATCAAGGGAGGATTTTTTATTTATTTTTATGTTTTTGTTTGTTTTGTTTTCTCTAGTGTGTAGACATTAACACACACTAAACACTGTTAAGCAAAAAACTAAAAACTCGGAGTAAACTCGTAGAAGACCTTACCGAGCCTGTTGTATTATTTATCGAGTTGGTAT
The DNA here is from genome assembly GCA_030347435.1 of Clarias fuscus. NCBI lineage: Eukaryota > Metazoa > Chordata > Actinopteri > Siluriformes > Clariidae > Clarias > Clarias fuscus. The sequence continues at coordinate 18,849,211 of CM059228.1, forward strand.
ACGGTTGTGTCTGACGTGTAGGAATGAAAGAAACTCTCTACGCTACCTGTGTGTAGATAAAAGCTGTATATTAAACAACAACAACAACAACAACAAAAAAATCTTTTTTGTGATGAATAAGCGGTAGAGAAACGCAACATTGCTAATGTTTTACAAAGCCATCAAATAAGTGAATGGAGATTAATTGCCTCGGTCGACCTTAAAATAATTATATGAACGCCGGAGCACTAAACTCCGATGAAATTGATACACTTTAATAATTAGATCCTTGGCTCTGACCCGCTGAAGTCAATAAAGGTTATTAAGGCCAGTTGCTGTCTAAATGCATTAGAGAGGGAGAGAGGCGCTCCACACCACAGCCGCTATTTCATTGGCAATATGATAATCCCTTCTCTGTTCACCTCGCTCCCCCCCCCCCCCCCCACGAGCAAGAGAGCAAACACACACACACACACACACACACACACACACACACAGCCTCCTCTCAGACACACTAAACCAGATTGGATTCACTTAACCTTTCAGAGGCTTTGATCAAATGAGCTCACACTGCAATAACATTTACATTGACCCTCTCCCTCCTTCTCTCCCTGTTTCTCCCCCTGTCTCTCGCTCTGCTTCTCTGTCTACTGGCCTCCACCTCATACACCCACGCACACCCACCCATACACACACACACACACACACAGTCGCACAGGTAGGTCAATAACCTAATCAGGTATCGATGGCGACCTCCTGAATTGTCTTCACTCTGCTAAAAGACTGTCCAGTTACAGTCCTATCACACACACACACACACACACACACACACACACACACACACACACACACACACACACACGTGCGTCAAGATTCGATTAACTCCACTGAAGCGCCACAGAATGTAACTAATCAGGATGCTTAGATGGAACATTTAGTGCTTGATTTTGCTTCACTATACGATAGACAGATAGATAGATAAATAAATAAACAACAAACAAACAAACAAACAAATAATGGGGGAAAAACTCTGCAATGTCACAGTCTACTCTGAGAATACAGTCTGCACTGAAAAGAAACCATCAATCCATTAATCCATGGACTATCCCACGTTCCATATTTATGCAAGAATATTGTTTTTATTATTATTATTATTATTATTATTATTATTATGAGGTTAATGATAAAATCATGATTTCAACCCCCCACCCAACCCCAACACCTTCGGAAATAAAACTATTTAACACCAGTTAAAATTACAAATGAACTACAGTATTTGAAATTTCTTTTTTAAAATAAATAAATAAATAAATAAATAAATAAATAATAATTAAGGGTGTTTTTAAAGCATAACATGAAAATGGTTAAAAGAGGAATAAACAAATAAGTCAATACGTAAAACATTTTACTTTGATTTCTAGTTATTATTATATAAACTAAAACAAAAAGTTGAATATAAACAAATAGACATTAGGTAAAAGGATGGATAAACAAACAAACAAACAAACAAGAAAAAACAAATAAATGAATAAATAAATAAACAGGGACTAGTTAAATCATTTTAATTAATAAAGCTCATGTCTTACAATGCCATAACAAGTCCAAGCTGTTTAGTATTAATAATAATCTTCAATATTTCAAAATCATCCGCAATATCTTTAACCTACGCTCTAGAATATTCCACTCGGCCTCGTGTACTTTATTTCGCAATTAATCCAAATCACACATATCGCAAATTAAAGTACTAATAACTGCGCCGGCAAATGAATTTGCTCTGATTTTCATCTAAAACTAAAATAAACGTCAGCAGAAAGCATTAAAGGCAGCTGGAGAGAGAAACTGGTCTTAGCGCAGGTTTAAACGGTGATCCGTAGAAGCGAAAAGCTGAAATTCATCCTAAATCATGTAGCTTAACGTAGCTAAAACAGTCTGCCAGCGGTCTCATCAGCATAACACACACACACACACACACACACACACACACACACACACAGAGACAGAGACAGAGAGAGAAAGGCAGGAAGGCCTGTCTGTCTTGTCTCTCCTCCTTTCAGGACCCCACAGAAGAAAGGGGAAGATAAAAAATGCCACGGCGGTATTTAAAATATTCTGCATAAGGCGGACTATCTGCGGCTGTCAAGCAGGGGACGAGGTTCGCATTGTTGGAGCTTTAAATAAATGTCAGTGATGTACGATAGGGATGATAGCGGGTCCTCGGGGAGAATCGACGCCCACCGAGGACTCGCTCGGGACGGGACGAGGTGTCCCCGCGAAACTGCTGCCGATGTCCTTTATATACACACACACACACACACACACACGTACGTACGGAGTGCGAGGCACCTGAGGCTAGATAGCATCTCTAGGTCTTTCGGCTGCGCTGCTGAGAACACAGCTGAACATCTTTTCTTGGACCTCATGTCTCTGTTTCAAATTGCCTTTTCACCTGCAGTTTCATCTGCTTATTTATTTCTTCATTCTTTTTTTATATACAGTATATACATCACTCATATATACATATATAAAGCAGCACATCAAAGCAGAGAGAGAGAGAGAGAGAGAGAGAGAGAGAGTGATACCCGCTTTATCAGGATGTCATTCAAATAGACGGGTCGAGAATTTGCATCACAACAGATTGAAGAGCGAGGGAGCGAGTGGGCGCGAGAGACAAGACGGAGAGAAAGAAAAGCGAGAAAAGCCCACGGGAAAGAAAGCCTTCTAATAAACTATCAGGAATACGGGTAACCGCTGACACCCTTCACTTTCAAAATACAAAGCTGCACTGACCCTCCTATCTGTCTGTCTGTGCTCCGGGTCTGCGGGAAAAAAAACACACAAAAAAAAAAACAGGGGCCCTTCTTTATAAAAACATAAATAAATAAAAAATCAGTCACTCTTAAAATGTCATCAGTGTCTATTAGAAATGAATAAATAAACATAAATCCTGAAAATTCACGCTAGCGCATCTGACGTCAAACATTACGTTATTATTTTCAGTAGGTGCTGTTTAAACAATGGCCAATGTGGAGATGTTTGTAATTAATCAAACACAAATGCAAGTAAAGCAATAAACAAATTAAATAAATAAATAAATAAATAAATAAACAAACAAACAAACAAACAGGAATACCATAAATATATAAAAAGAAAAAACAGGTTTTGTTGAAAAAAAAAAAAAGACACTGAGAAATAAATACAAAACAAACATGCCGTAAAGTAAATAAGTGTATCTTTTAATTAAACGCAAATATTATTAATATTAGTCATAATCATAATAATAATAAAAAAGAAGAATTCTTTTTTAAAAATCTATTCTATCTAAACTGAACCCTGTTGCAACTTAAGACTGAAAGTTTCACTATTTCTGTTGCAAACACTGGAACGCTGATGCAAAACCCTGAAAAACATGCAAAATAGTACAAATAATAATTAAACATTTTTTTAAAAATGACTAAAATAAACCCGATTATGAATTTATAATATAATATGATATAATAAAATATAATGCACTTGCTCACGCTACACACAGAAGCTCAACCGTCTATGAACAATGACAACTAGATTCACTGTGTGTTTAGAGGAAGCATAAGATGAGATTCCTATATACATACTGTAAGTGTGTGTGTGCATGTGTGTGTGTGCGCATTTCTAGGCCGAGTGAAAACGAGCTGCTCACAGCAGCACTTTTCTTTGCATCTCAGTCTGTCTCACCTCTATATTCTACACACACGTATACACGTACACGTACACGTATACACACACACACACACACACACACACACACACACACACACACACACACACACACACACACACAGTGTGTAGTGTAGTGCAAGGCTGGCCCGAGTGCCTCTCCTTAGCCCCAGCAGCACATTAGATGTGATTACTGCTCAAAGAGAAAAAGAGAGAGACAGAGAGAGAGAGAGAGAGATGCAATGCAGTCCATCTGAGTACTGTGGTGATGCAACAGTGCCCCCTACTGACTCTAATCTCACCACCATAAAGACTTCCAGCAGGATTTCCCCCCAAACCACCTGGAGAAACTCATCTGAAATCCTTTCCTGAATAAAACATGACATTATTTATGTGAAACCTTTAGACAGCACTAACTGTAAAACACTAAGACGAGCGACTCTCTCATTCTTTACACTATACCTCAGACTGTACATAATACACTGTAAATAATGAATCATTCAAATCCAAACTCGTACATCAAAGGTATTTCCGCATCATCATCGCCGCCACCACCACCATCATCATCATCATCATCATCATCATCATGAGTTACCTTTCTCCCTTACTATGTGCTTTATGTTTTCGGACATTCACGGGGCAGTAGTGCGGCTCCGGGTTCAACCCTGAGCTCGGGTTATTATTTGGGTGGAGTTTCATGACGTGATGCTCTCCTCGTGTCTCCTTCTAAGGGTCACTGTTTTCCTCCTACCTCCCAAAAACATCAATAAACCCAACAAGCACGGGGCAGGAATCGAACCCGGACCCTGGAGGTGCGAGGCGACAGTGCTAACCGCTAAGCCACCGTGCTGCCCTCAAGAAGGTCCAGCCACAAGTCACAAATGTATTCCTGCTTTATACCTGGTGCTCCTGAGATGTTGGGACTGTGGATCCACCTTGAGTCTAATAAGGATAAAGCACTCAGTGGAGATGAATGAATGAATGAATGAATGAATGAATGAATGGAGGATCATCTACATGCATTTCCTGAATAATATATATGTATTTACATGAACCCAAGTACCCGTCTAGACATCCTCATCATCACTGTACTAAATGATCTTACCTTAAAAATGTCTTTAATGTCATGTATTATGAAGAACAGAATTAGAAACAATAATAACAGTAATAATATGTTGTTGTTGTTTTTTTTTTTTACTTTACCAGGACATCAGATTAGTACTTTTATACTTAATAGTCATTAAGGATTAAAATAATAAACATGCATAAATCATTCATGTTTCACACACTAAGCTATAAAACAAAATAGTTTTGCTAATTAGAGCAAAGGAAAAGCAATCCTGTAATTAAAGACTAATTCGGTTCGTACTCCGGAACTATTAAAAGCTGTGTGGAAAATTAAATCAAATGAGTTTATTGCCAGTGACTTCTGGAATTAATTGTAAAAAAAAAAAATAAAAAAAAGAATGCTTATCTAAGTACAGTCCAGGACCTTGGCCTGGCCATTTTATTAGGTACAACTTGGGTTGGTTCCTTCAGAACTGCCTTAATTCTTCATGCCGTAGATTTAACAGGGTGCTGGAAAAGCATTTCTTAGAGAATTTGGTCCATACTGACATGAAAGCATCACAGATTTGTCGTGTTATGAATCTCCCGTTCCACTACATACCAAAGCCGCTCTATTGGATTGCGATCTGGTGACAGTTGAGGAGGACGTCTGAATACAGCGACCTCATTGTCAAACCAATTTCGAGATGCTTTCAGCTTTGTAAACATGGTACGTTGCCCTGTGGTCATAAAGGGATGGACAGGGCCAGGAAGTGGGCTGTGGCACTCAATCTGAATTGGTACAAAATGGCCCAGAGAGTTCCAAGAAAATCTCCCACACACCATTATATCATCACCACCACCACCAGTCTGGACCGCTGGATCGTTCATTGTTCACACAGCTAAAATCAAGATAGTTTTTTTTAACTATAAATTGTCTAATTTTGGTGTGCCCATGTGAATTGTTGCCTCAGTTTCCTGCTCTTAGCTACCCGTAGTGGCACCTGGTCTGGTCTTCTGCTGCTGTAGCAGATCTGCTTCAAGGTTCGACGTGTTGTGCGTTCAGAGATGCTCTTCAGCATACCGCGCTTGTATCGAGATGCTACTGGTGTTACTGTTGCATGTCTATCAGCTCGAACCAGTCTGACCTCTGGCATCAATTCACCCGGAGAACTGCCCTCACTGGATATTGTCGCTTTTTCAGACCATTCTCTGTAAACCCTAGAGATGTTTTGATGTGAAAAACCTGTGAAAGATCTGTAGTTTTAGAGAAAAAAAAAAACTGGCAGCAACAACCATGCTAGGTACAAAGTCACATTTCTTCCCCTCTGGATGCTTAGGTTGGAACTTCAGCGTCAACGTCCACATGCCCGAATGCATCGAGTTTCTGCCGTGTGATCGTCTGATTAGATCTTTGTGTTAACAAGCAGTTGAACAGGTTTACAAGTGGCCAGTGGGTGTATATGCATATATGCGTGTATATACGTTTAAAACTTCCTTATTTTCTACATGTATGTAGTTTATTTTTATTTTATTTTATTCATTTTATTATATATTATACACTTTTTTTTATTATTGATTAATTTTTGTTATTACTTAATTATTCATTAATATTACAAGATATAGTAACAATCAGATTAGCAAGGCACAGCTGAAAGTACCAGTAGGTCACCTTCAGCTGAAGTAGTATTATAGCACAGAATATGCTGTAATAAACACAAACACATTTCTGTGGATCTCTCTTCTTACTTTCAGGTGATGAGAAATGCAGGAAGTCATTTAGATTAATATCATAAATTAAAAAAAAAAAAAAAAAAAAAATGTAAAAATAAAAAAAAAGACTCTCAACACTGATCTAAGAACAGCTCAAGACTTCAGACACACATTAAGCCTTACACTTAATATTGTTTTAGTTCTTTATTTTTCTATTTTCATATATTTCTGTGAAACAAAGAAAATTTCAAACATTTTGAAAGCAATTTTTGTATTCATTTATATAAAAAAAGATGAACATTTTATATAAAACATTCATCTTTTTACATAAATAAAAAAAAAATGGTTTCAAAATGTTTGAAATTATATAAATATCATTTTAGGTTGCTAGACAAAGTTATAATCAACAATCATTTTTCAAAAGTAACACTTTCAATACCTTTAAATATACATATAATCAATAATATAACCTAAATTGTTTATTTTACCTGAGACGGAGATGATCTTGGGTTTATATAATTAACTATAAAGAACATTGTATTAAATACATAGATACATAACCTGTATTTATTTATTTATATATATATATATATATATATATATATATATATATATATCACAGACCTCTTTTTCTTGTTTTATATGTACAGTAGCTACTTACACTCTTTGGCAATACACACTTTATTTAGCTTTTAATACTGTATAACTCATTACCAATGAGAGAATTCATCTGACAGAGCAATATTCCAAAACGTTGCATTAAATTACTGCACCAGCAAAATGACAAATGACACGACAACTAATTGAGGGTTTATAATTCAGGATGTCGAATCGGCTTGATTGTGTCAATTGAAGTAACAAAACACACTGTCGTCATTTGAACTGCGGCGCTACTTAATCAGATTAACTGCCGGTATGAAGTGGTTTTTATGATCCATATTGAATAGTACAAAAGCAGAGCGCAGGTTCCCGACGACGACGCGGCGACAGACGCGCTCCGGACCAACCTCGTGTACGGAAAGCCGAACAAAGAATTACGAGTATTGTTTTTAGTTTAAACTCCACATGCCGTTGTTTTCCAGATAGCACATATCAAAGAACCCTGGACCAGTGCTGCTCACCAGCTGAGCTTCACTCTATATAGGACATGCGAATCCAATAATAATAAAATTCACTTATTTAAATCCACGTCCCGGACCTACTGTACACGTCCAGAAACCGAAGGCCGAGAAATCTCATTGTTAAAGTCTCTATACGCTCGTGTACAGTGCAGCACAGGAATATAGACTAGAGCTTTCGGTACGCGTGTCAACATCACGGCACCAGCTGACTCAACACCCTCTCTTCAATTTAATCGCAATCACAGTGCTGCAGTTTGTTCCCACTCACTTTATGACTCGAAGCCGTACCCAGTGAAGTTAAAGCCAGTTTCCTTTAATATTAAATGTCTGTAGCAATTTGTTCCTTGAGCATAACGCTATAAAGACGCCTGCCGGGCACAACGGTAGCGTTTCGGTGCTGAGATGGTTCGAATTGTCTCTAATATTGGTATCTGTATGATATTACCGAAGCTAATTAGGTCCATTTGGTGTAACATCCACATGGTGAACCGAACGCTGCTTCAAGCGGTGGGAATAATCAGATCTTGTGTGTGTTCTGGGGGTGCTCTCAGTTAGGAGTTGAGTCTTGTGTGGGCAGTGACGGGTTTAATACCAAAATTGTGCAGAACGGTATTTAGACCTCAGACATAAACTCCAGACTTAAGCTCTACTCAGGCGGTTTCATCACTAAGCCGTTTTTCTTACGCGACAAAATTTCAAGTGTATACTGATATACCAGTATGTCAAGCTGTTTTGCTCTTCCTCAGGTCAATTTAAACTACTATACCTAAATACACGTCTATGATTTTCAGCAGGATAGAATTAATATTATATATGATATGATATATGAATATAAAAATGAAGAACGCTGAGAGAGGAATTTTGCCATTTTGTTAAATGAGACTAAATTCATCGTCAATACAATGTAGTTACAGTTATATATGGTGGGGGGCCAAAAGTATTGAGACAAAACTGAAAAGTGAAACATTTTCATGAGAAATCAAGATAATAAAAATAATTTGTTACACTATGCAATGTAATTGCTCCACAACAATCAATATTTGGCAGGCATAGCTCAGAGGTTAGTGTGTTGGACTAGTAATGTCAGGTTCAAATCCCAACAAAACCAAATTGTTGGGCCCCTGATCAAGGCCCTTAACCCTCAACTGCTCAGGTGTGTAATGAGATAAAAACGTAAGTCACTCTGAATAAAGGTGTCTGCCAAGTCCTGCCACATACTTGTCTCATCCATGAATTAAACCAGTTAATTCTTCAGATAGATTAATTATTCATAAATCATATTATGATGATGATGATGATGATTATGATTATGATTATTATTATTAATGATGCACTGATTGCAATTTTCTTGGCTGATACTGATCAAAATTAAATCTCAGGTCAACGTTTTCTTTTTTGCTATTTTGTTGTTGTTGTTGCCTCACAGTTAACTACCTTGAAAAAGAAGAAACAACACCCCCCTCCTCCCCATTCATGAAGGTTTTAAGGTTTTTGCATTGAAACGGAACAAAAAACACCCATAATCAATATTTTCTATCCTCCCAATCATGCAGGCTCTAAAGAACATTCAAAGGTTGGAAGAAGGAGATCTAGACACTATGAAAACCAACGTTTCAGATGCCTTTAACAAAGAAAATTCCAGAAATTGTTATGGTACTAACAACAGGCAGGTTGAAATGTCAAAAAATTATTCGACTGTAAAAAGATTCAAAATCAACACAAGATGTTAAGAACAAATGTGGTATTTTGGATGGATGGATGGATGGATGGATGGCCCAATAATGGTTATTTTAGTATGTTCCTCAAATTTATTTAAATGATGCATTATTGCCTCCAGCTGAGAAATTCCCATTTATCTTCACAAGCACAAACATTTCCCCAGTATGTTCCCAAATTCTGATATGATGATGTTAATCTGCATGTTGGTATCTTACCATCCTCTCCATCTGCTTCCAGTCAGTCTCCAGACGCTCCATTGGTTTACTCCACCAGCTGCAGAAGCGAGCGTATCGCCGGCCCTGGAACCAATACTGCCTCAGCCATTCAAACTCCACCTGCCACAACGCACACCACACATTTATATACACACAGACGTCTCCAGTCAAACCATTTAAGCTGTTTGTGCACTTTACTTTATGGTTGGTCTTCTACTGGGAATAAAGGACTTAAACTCGGATTTAATCAGTAACAAGGAAATTATAAGAAAAGTGTGAGGCAGAATTTAGATGTTGGGATAAAGATGTAAAGAAAAATCTTCCCTGGTTATGGGTGGGGTTCAGGTTCTACTCAGGGTTAGTGAGACGGGTTTAGGTTTTGTTCAGGGTTAGGGACGGGGTTCAGGTTTTGCATAGGCTTTGTTAGGGGCAGGGTTTGTTTTGGTCAGGGGTAGGGGTGGGGTTCAGGTTTTGCTCAGGGTTTGGCGTGGGGTTCAGGTTTTGCTCAGGGTTTGGCGTGGGGTTCAGGTTTTGCTCAGGGTTTGGCGTGGGGTTCAGGTTTTGCTCAGGGTTTGGCGTGGGGTTCAGGTTTTGCTCAGGGTTTGGCGTGGGGTTCAGGTTTTGCTCAGGGTTTGTTAGAAGCAGGATTTGTGTTTTGGTCAAGGTTTATATTTGTTCAGGATTAGGGGTGGAGTTCATCATTGGATAGGGTTAGGGTTTTGTGTTTTGAACAGGGTTATGGGTGGGGTTTGTGTTTTGGTCTGGGTTATGGGTGGGGTTTGTTTTTTGATCAGGGTTGAGGGGAGGGGTTTGTGGTCAGAATTTGGAACCTTAAAACCTTTAACTTAAAGTGCATGAATAAAGTCCTCTTCTTCTACATTTCCTTCTCATATGTTCTACAGTGCGCCATTACGCAATTCCACAAACGAAGAAAAAAAAAAAAAAAAACAAGCTGAACCTTTCAGAGTTTTCACTTTCTAAGAACGAGGACTGTCACAGATGTTCTTGTTTTGCTTTGTTGTTTTGTTTTCATGCTACTTTAGCATGGTTTATTTAGCCCTAATCAAAAGTCGCACTGATGTGGAACATCTGCATTTGCTGTTGTCTGCGTTGTCGGGTTTCTTGTTTTATTTTCCTACCTCGTGTCACCTGCGAGAAAAGTAACAGTTTATCAGACATGCACATGAACACCTCAGACACACTCTCCCTCCAGCAACACACACCTCTCCTCTCTCTCTCTTCTGTCTCCTCCCTCATCATTTTCTCTTTGGGGACCTGCAGAGCCTCATCACCTTTCTGGAAGGTTTCCTTCATTTTCATGCATTTGAAGAGATGCTTTTAATCCTGCTAAGCGCTCTGTGTGTGCGTATGTGTGTGCGTGCAAACACACGCATTTGTGTGTCTATGTGTGTGTGTCTTAAAATGACTCAGATGTAAATGCGAGCAGCTCAGATGTGGCCTACTACTAAAGCTAAGCTCTGAAATAACACACACACACACACACACACACACACACACACACACACACACACACACACACACACACACACACCATTTCCAGATCTATCAGCACGATGTCAAGAACACACAAGAACACTAAAAGACTACAATGGAGTTTAAACTGAGGATCAAAGACCTGGCAACACGGCAGTTTTCGAAGCGCTGTTTTGTTTTCAGACATACAGATTAGCACTGCTACGTTTTTCCGTCAAATTTTAACCTCAAATCCTTTTTGTTTAACATTCTAAAATTGCCGCTTGCTACATTTAAATAAAAGAAGATATCAAAGTTATTCATATTTCTAACCAGCTAATATCGTTCTATTAAAACAAGGGACGCATATCAATCCGCTTCCATAACCGTTACCCCGAGCTCTGTATTAAATCTGGATAAGCGGCGATCACAACGCCTCAGAAACGGACGCTCTCCTCCTACACGCAGATTACAAGCGCTTTATGGTCTCCGCTCGCCTCGATCCGGCTGCTCTTCAAAGAAATGCTACGCTTTTGAGCGAGTTCAAACCTCCGCTAGCTCCACCGGAGGCGCCCTACAGAAGCCGGAGGCTACAAATGCTAGCTGTCGTCCTCGTGTCTGTCCCTCCCTCCCGCTCTGATTGTCCTCCTGTCCTTTACAGAGAGAACACAGGCTGAGCAGGCAGCTTTGAGCCAACATGGAAGCCGGTTTCCAGCGGAGCGGCCTCACAGCGGGCACAAAAAGAGAGAAAGAGAGCGGCTGGCATTTCGAGCCGAGCCGTCTGGCGTGGAGAGATACTGAGCGTAAATGCCACCTGCGCAGGTAGAAAAGTGAAAAACGAGCAGATTGTCCGTGATGGATCTCTCTTCTCTTTCGCTCTCGCTCTCTATTTCTCATAACGGCATGTTTTTTTTTTTTCTTTTTAATCGAGAGCGGTTTGTAGACAGACGCTTAGCAGATGCAAATGATCTTATCAGTATTCGCAAAGCATTTAAAGTTGTCTCGTATCAGACCTTGCATCCGTCTAATAATAGAGTTCGTTATTTTAAATGAGGAAAGAATCAACCAACGATATAAAGGTAGAGAGTAATATTTGACATGATGCTACCACCAGAGTACTTTACTACATACGCTTACGTGACATCGTGTAAATTTGGCTAATGCAGTTAGCCCAACTCGCGCATGCTCCACAGTTCCCGCCCGGATTTTGAATGTGGATAGAAGATCGAATAACATTAATAATATGGAGGCGTTGTCCGCCTTCAGCACCATAACTGCCATGGACAGCGTGCGTCTCATCTGTCCAACAATGAATGTACAAAGGTATGTTCTTTCGCCGCTAATCACCCTACTCGCCGCTAACTAACTTGTTTGTCGAGTCTTTGGGGGGTGACGTAATAGGTCGATCAGGAAGAAGTCCAATACTTACGGGTATGGACATGCAGTACTGTGCACAAGTCTTAGGCACCATATAATTCAAATTATTAGTTTTATTATTTATATAGCGCTTTTTTCTTTAATCTGTAGTTCAAATGCTGTTTTCTGCACTCTTACTGTATATACAAAACTATTCAGTACAAAATATAATATTTGCATGCCTGTAAAGAAAGAAAGTGACATATTACATGACGGAGCAGTTTTCTGATGGAAACAAGCAAAAAATATATACTGCTCTGGAAAAAAAAAAATTAAACAACTGCAAAATAATCAGTTTCTTATGTTTTCTTTTCTTTTTTTTTCATAGGTGCATGTATATGTTAAATTTTTTTGTGAACCGCTGACAATATTTCTCCTACATTCAAAATATAACTATTGTTATTTAGAGTGTATATTTAAAGGAAATGACATCATCACAACACATCAAAACAACCAAGATCATGCAGTATTTGCAGAGCTTTATTAACTCTAATAAAACTAAATGCAAATGATTTGTAAACAAATTGTGTTCCTGTTCCGGCTTAATAACATGAACAAATCAGCATTTGGTGGAATAATAACAATGATTTATGCAGTTACAGCTTTCATGCGTTTTGGCATGCTCTCCACCGGTTTTTCCACATTGCCGTTGAGTAACTTTATACCACTCTTTTTGCAAAAAAGCAAACAGCTCAGCTTTGCTTGGTGGTTTGTGACCATCCATATTCCTCTTGATGACAATCCAGAAGTTTTGCATATAGAATGAGAAATAAATAAATAAAATATGAAGGCATATTCAAATTCAAAATTAAATCAAAATAATTATGTGGCATGCACACAACCATATGCAGTGAAATGTCGTAGATTTCACTACAATGGAAAACGTAATTGAACTACAAATAGAATTTTTCAATTAAAATAAAATTCAAATTGTAAAAATTTATGCTGGAAATTTACAAAGGTTACAAAATAAAAGTAAGAATATAAAGGTATAAATTAGACAGGATATACAAAAAGAAACCGTAAACTGTAAAAAGGTATAGAAGTGGAAGAATACAGAAGTGTAAAACTATGTTGTGTGTGTATGACAGGAGTAATATAACTGAAACTGATAAAGTATCAAAGGGAACGATACGGATACAGTATGTGTGTTAGCAGCAATGTGGTTGTTCATGTTCCACAGTGAAGTCAGTCCACTTTTATGTGTAAAATGTTCAAGAAATATCCAGCATGCTCAATGAAACCTAACAGCTGTTTCAGACATATTCTTCTAACACTGCGGATTATTTTCAAACAAAGTAAATGCTCAAGAGTATTTACACCAAATACTGACCAGGTTCATTTTCTTATTGGTTTTTTTTTTTGCCTTTTTACTATATATATGTGCACAGTACTGTAAGTAAAACAGCTGTTAGGTTTTACTGAGCGTGCTGGAGAATGCAAGTTCTTCTGGTAACTTTGTCCAACTTGTTGTTTTCTACTTTCATGCAAAACCCAGGAGCCGATATTAGGGTTTTTTGTTTCCATCTGAAAACTGATCCGTCACGTACAGTAATATTGCTTTCCTTACAAGCATGCGAATATCCTTCTCTAATATTATTTACCTATTCATTTTTACTGTTAAGTTATGTTTGGAAATAGCGAATGGTTTAGTACAAAATACAGACATGATAAAAATATGCAACAAAATTTGAACTAAAGATAATACGGTGCATAAGGCTTGTGCCCAGTACTGCACTTTGACCAATAAATCGGTTCCCTGCTATACTTGCACAACAGAAACAATGACAAAAGTACGATGAAACGACCTAGTCGGGTTAAAACCATAGCTTGAGTATCTGCGGTGAGGACGGCATTCTCGGGATGCCGATCAGTTTTGTGTTTTCATTCAATGCAGAAAAAAAGCTCAATTCTGATCTCACCAGACTAGACAAGATCCTCTGCTCATATCTGCTGTATCTCCAGTTTGTCTTTTGACAAACCTTGTGACCAATGGGATTTGATACATCTCAGCACCCTTCCATACAGCTCATATCTGTAGAGTGTCCAGCACACGATTGTCCTGAGGACAGCTCCTCGCATTCGAGCAGCAGATCTCTGTTCTGATTAATCCCCTCTTTACCGTCGCTCACTTTTGATGGATGGCTTCCTCTCGCCAGAGTTACAGCTCGCCACATTCTTTCCATTTGTCAATAACAGATTTACTGTTGCTCTGTGGGATGTTTAAAGCTTCAGAACAAACTCTGACTGATAAGTTTCCAGGACTTTGTCCCGGATTAGTTTTGATAGCTCTTCGGTCTTCGTGATGTTGTTCACTTAGGTACAGTATGTTCTCTAACAAACTTTGGAGGCTTCAAGGAACAGATGTATTTTATAGGGGCTTCACACCAAAAAAGGGCAAATGCAATTCCATTCTTTATTGGTGAGGGATAGGGGTTGGGTTGCGCAACTGCATTCTCATGCAAGTCCAAATTTAGATTTTTTCTTTTTTTTTTTTGATCTGTAACTAATTTTGTTAACTAATTAGATTTTTGTTAAATTGACTAAACTTATTTCCAGAATGTGGAAAATGCAAATACTTTTACAAATCACTTCTGTGCATGCAGTGGTAACACTACACACACATACAATACATATATACATATATGTATATATCACTCACTCATTCACTCACTCACTCAAACACTCGTCTATACTGCTTTATCCTGTATTCAGGGTCGCGGGGGGCCTAGAGCCGATTCCAGGTGACTTACGGCAAGAGGCGCACACATGCACACACACACACTATGGGCAATTTTGGGAATGCCAGTTAGCCTAATCTGCATGACTTAGGACTGTGGGAGGAAACCGGAGTACCCGGAGAAAACTCACCAAGCACGGGGAGAACATTTAAACTCTATGGACACAGACCCGAGGAATCAAACCTGGAACCTGGCGGTGCAAGGCGACAGTGCTAACTATTAAGTCACCATGCCACTGTATATATATATATATATATATACATATATATATATATATATATATATATATATATATACATATATATATATATATATATTATATATATACACACACACACACACACACACACAGGTATGGTATATACAGTGTGTGTACATATACTGTATATGTCTTCAATTCAAAAGGAGCAAATACTTTTACAAACCACTGCTGTATATACAAGTAACATATAATACATACAAGTAATATATATATATATATATAAAATGTTCAGGAGTTTGCAAAAGTATTTGCTCCCCATGAAGCTTTACAGGACATTCGCATGAGCTGCATTACACTCACACACTCACAATGTCAGGTTCTTTATCTATTATATTTATAGATATATTATTCTTTCTTAGCTAAATTTACTTTCTATTTTATTTCTTTTCATTCATATTTATTTCCTATTAATAGTCTTTTATTTTAAGGTCATGGGCGGTCGTCTAAGCATTTCACTGCACATCGTACTGGGTATGACCGAATGTGACAAATCAAATTTTAATTCTGACATCTTTTAACATCTGCATACACACTCCTGCTACACACTTGACTCCAGCCACTCATCCGTATCCTAATCAGTACCAAATCAACATCTGCACAAAATCCTGCACAACCTAAGCTCTCAAGCTTCCTCACCTCCACTCACATGAACAGCTGGCACGTCTTTCTTTATGGAAAAGTGTAAGTGAAAGGATCCACTCAGATCTCCGGCGCTGCTGTGTTATTGTTCCCGGCGTGGTCGTACGTGTCAAACCTCACCATTCGAACCGGGCCGTGATAATAAATAACTTAGGACAACAATTCATCATGTTACTATAGTCCTCATGGGCACCTTCAAACAAACAGGCCCAATCAATCAGGAGTGTGTGTGTGTGTGCATGCTGAGTCAAGAAAAGAAAGCAGAAGAAGCATGAGCAGAACCGAGGCCTCTGTGGGAGCCTGGGGGTGGAAAGGTTCTCAGACCAGCCCGTTGTTTGGTTGTATATACAATCTTTCCGTCATCCCAGTTGTCAAGGTGTGAGGTTCATGCTCATGTTAAGCTCATGTTAAGTAAACCTTGCCTAGTGTTGGCTTGGAACATCGTTTCAAGCTCAGTCTAATTTTATCTCTGCTAATCCCTATGCCACAATGTCATTTGTGTTATTCATTTATTTTACGTTTAAGTAATTTTCGTAATGTTTTGTAAACTATATATTCTGATATATTCTGTATATCTTATTATCTGATATACTTATTCTTTGACACTGTTAATATGTCTCATGCTGCCTTTAAAGTTCCATTTAAGTTGCTCTGATGTACTATCTGGTGAAGGTTGATTTTTGTCATCACTGCACACGGTGCTGTTGTTTTTGCATGAACGTGTAAAATCATATGTCAAGCACGATCACACTGCCTGTAACAGTCCTTTGTTTTCTACTCTTTTACTTTATAAAATCACATACAGTAGGTTTCTGACTTCTGCAATACAGCATTATGATCCATGTTATAACAGCAGTATATTGCAATACCTGAAAAGGCGAATATCATCAAGCCTTTGGGGTAAGGAAATGCATAATGCCCATTTGGAGCCATTCGCACAAAAAGCACACAAAGTGTATAAATTGTTTTTTTGTTGTTGTTTTTTTTTAACAAAGTGCATACGTTATAAAAAAAAATTTGACCCTGTAATATTTTCATGTTCACATAAAAACTGTAAGGGTAGAAAGTTAATACAATGGAAGTAACAGGTTTTTTTTTGTTGTTTTGTTTTTGTTTTTTGCAGCACTGCACAAAACCTAGAGATTAATTTACGCATATTTAAGCAAAGTGCATAAAAAGCATGTGATCGCCATGTTTCTGCTCTCCTACGGTATGTGAACTCTATTTAGCTTAAAACTTGTTCGGTCACCAAAAAGTGATGCATGTCATCACTTATAACCAGCCCTAGTCATGTGACCAAGTATACCTTGTAATTAATTGAATAATTAATTAATACATTTATTTGTAATCAGCACAGGTGAGGATTTATCGTGTTATAAAAATCATTTTAACTTAAAATAATTCTACTTTTACAGAATAGTATATATATATATATATATATATATATATATATATATATATATATATATATATATATATATATATATATATTTATTTATTTATTTATTTATTTTTTCACTCAAATCTGTATGTATTGTGCTCTTGCCTAAGTCTAAAAGGCACGTATCGTTGTATCTGCATATCTGTGGTTAAATCAAACTTACCGTAATTTAATTGAAGATTTTATATGCAATTAATAGATGAAGATAACAAATTTCAGACATGAAAGTAAATGACAAGGTGTAAATGAAAGTTTTTTTTTTTTTTTTTGCAATTATACAACAAAAGTAAAGTAAATAAATATAATTATATTTCTAATCCTCAGCCATAACAATAGAAACATTTATGCTGTACATCCAGAGAAACATTCAGAATGTTCACACTGATGTGTTGAAAGACAAGAGGTGACAGGAAGTGAACCGGCGTTAGATCATCGCCCACTTATGCATGAATACAGGTCTGATACGAGATGTTAAGTGTAAAGTTATGAAGATGAAACTCAATAAGTACACATATAAGTTCTGTATAAGAGACTGGATTAAAGGATATGCTGTAAATGTGAGTAGAGTGTACACACACACACACACACACACACACCTCGTTATGAATGTCCTCTATGTGCTGTATGGTGGAGAGGAGAAGCGAGTGGAGACTTTTTGCACCGGTTTCGGGATCTGTGTGTAAGTTCTCCAAAGCTTCCGAGCACCGTTTCTGGATGTACTCCAAAGTCCCTGTGATGCACTGGAGAAATTCACAACAAACATCAATTAATCATTTATTCTGACAACATTTCTTTATATTTTTTGGATTAAAATTAGGGGATCAGCATTAAAATGAATTAACAACAATTTAACAGCAGGGACGTCCACAGAAGGAAACATGAGACCAAAATATACCAGGCAAGTACATGACAAGAAGGTTAGGAAAAAATGTGATATAGAAACTATACAGCCTCCACATATACAGTCCATAATTCCAGTTCCATCAATCCCATAATTCTGTTCACCAGACTTGTGTTTTAAGAGAGTTATAACTGTCACTCAGAGTCTCTGCAGTTATAGTTCGTGATTTGTTCCCTGGGTTAAATTTAACCAGCTAGTGTATTAGCATCAAAACAATCAGTTAGCTTCAGAATTATTGGCACCCTAAAAGAAAATGGGCAAAATATTGGAAATTTCAAATGTTTTATTAAATTAGATATGCATTGTACAAAATAATACAAAATAAATTCAAGAAGTTCATTAGATACATTTCTATTAAAAACAATAAACTTTCTCCAATAATAATGTATACACAGTGGAACCTCGGATTGCGAGTAACTCGGTTTATGAGTGTCCGCAAAGCGAGCAAAAGATTTTTAATAAATTTTGACTTGAAAAACGAGCATGTCTTGTTTTTTGACACCGACACACACACACACACACACACACACACTCTCACCTTTACATCCCCCCTCCCCGGCTTCACACAGACACACACACTCTGCTCTACACAGACATTCTGCTCTGTCGCGATTCTTTTCAAAGGTAAGGTGCTGGTTCATTTGTTTTGTTTTGTTTTTTTACTTTACAGCGGTGATTCCGATAGTGTGCGCTCACGCGAGTGTCATTAGAAAGATTTCTTTTTTTTCCCGTTACAAAAATGTTTCTGTTGTGTGTGTGTTTGTTGTGAAACTTAAAAAGCGAGGTGGGGGGAGGGAGGAGAAGTTTTACTGTGTAAGACGAGGCGAGGGAAGGGGCTAATTCCACATACACACACCCACACACACAAACACACAAATACACTGCGCGCACAAATGGAAACACTTATCTGTTGGGATTTATTTTAACTTTTTTTTAAAGGTAAAGGGCAGGTTAATTCGTTTTATTTTTACTTTATATATTGTATAAATTATTTTTCTGTATTTATTTTTTTGGGCGGTGGAACGAATTATTTAAGTTTTCATTATTTCTTATGGGAAGGTTTGATTTGGTCTGATTTATGAGTGTTCTGGAATATGAGCCCGCTTCCGGAACGAATTATGCTCGTAATCCAAGATTCCACTATATATATATATATATATATATATATATATATATATATATATATATATATATATATATATATATATATGTATGTATGTATGTATGTATGTATATATGTATGTAAATAAGTGTATATAGCTAATTATTGTCCTGCATCAAGAAAAGAAAACATCTAAGGAGATTTCTGAAGCTACTAACATTGAGTTAACTATAAAATGCATTATTAAAACTTGGATGGATAATCATCTTTGAGGAAGAAATGTGGTCGCAAAAGCATCCTGCATGAGTGTAAAGGAAGATCACTTAAATGTTTAATCATATTAGAAAAAGAATAAAAAACAACAGTGGAACTCATGGCTATGTTTAATAGTGAACATAGGAGCATCTCCACAGGCACAATGCAAAGAGAACCCAGGGGACTGGGACTAAACAGCTGTTTAGCCTTGTGTAGAAACCCACTTATCAGAAGAAAAAGGTTAAAATTGGATAGGGAGAATAAAGAATGCACTGGGGAGCTTTGGAGAAGATCGTGTGGTCTGATCGTCTAAAGAGAGACATGGGTTTTCCGTCAGTGGATGTTTTCTTCCCTGATGGCACGGGCATATTCCAAGATGACGATGCCAGGGTTGTTTAGGCTCAAATTGTAAAAGAGTGGCTCAGAGTGCACGAGACATGATTTTCCCCCATCGAGAATCTTTGCGATGTCTGCTGGAGAAGACTTTACACAGTCGCGGTTTGACTCGCCTATCATCAATACAAGATCTTGGACAGCTGTTGTGGAATTGCATATGCTTATGGGAACGATCAAAGCAGAAGGCGGACCAATGAAATATTATAGACGCATGAAATCAAACACATTTTTTGGCCGGGCATGCACGTCGTTTTACACATCCATCCATCCATATACTGTATATATCTGTCTTACTCCGTCTATGTGTGTACATTTACAGCATTTGGCAGACATCCTTACATTTTATCTCTTTATACATCTGAGCAGTTGAGAGTTAAGGGCCTTGATCAAGGGCCCAACAGTGGGAGTTTGGTGGTGCTGCAGTTTGAACCCGTCAGCAATCCAGAGATTTAACCAAATTAGATACTATGATGAAACTAATATGAACACACACACATATATCTACTGTATAAAAGTTGTATTCTGGCTGTGTGTGGAGTGTCCAGTGAGAACAAACGTAGGAATAATGGCACTGTTACACGATGAATCATGCTGCACAGGTGTTCTTTGGGTCTATACCCACTAAGGACAGACTGGGATGTGTATCTGCTGACCTGGGCAACTCTGTGTGTCGAGCTGAATCTGGCCGTGTCTCCCGCCAGTACGCAATGCTGGTGTGTCCTGTTCAGATCATCTACACAAACACAGACACAGGCATAAATCACAGTCCTTTTATTCTTGAGAAAAAAAAGGAAAAAAAAACAATATTAAAGGACAAGACACATCTTAAACCCTGGCCAGAGTGTTAAAGATTAGAGACTAAAAGGTGACCCGTGAAATGGTCTAAAGTGATAAAGGATTCCCCCTTGCATGCTCTGTCGAGCACTATGTAACTATGAAAAGCGTCTGTTTTTCCTTCCTGGCCGCTTATTCCTCCCTCTAGTATTACATCCTTTTAAGGACGCTTTATATCCAATAATGTGGGATCACTCTCGACCCGGGCCCTCTCACGCTCTTTGAATGAATCATGAGGCGCAACAAATTCCCGTAATAAATATCTATCATTATTCTCTTGTCGTCAGGCTTGCCTCCTGTCTGTGCGAGGAAGCGGGCTTTTAAATCTATCGGGTCAAAGCGTCTGTCCGCTCCCAGGAGCATTCGAGACTGGAAATCTTATTACGGGCTGAGGCTCGCTGCTCGGCCCACCGCATTGTTTCTTCTTCAACCAGCCTCGAAATTCCATTTGGTGCAAATACAAGTGATTCAATTTGCACTCAGCGGCTCGGGCATTAGCAGAACGAGGAGCCCGGTTGCGACAAAATACCGTTTCGGGAAATTAAAGGCAAAGCTTGGCGCTCGTCTCGGGCTCCCTGACAGCCGTAAATCTCCAAGCAGAGCTTTAGAGGAACTGATTTTTTTTTTTTTTCTTCTTCTTCTCTCATGCGTCATTTAGAGTGAGGTTGGAAATCGCCGCGTTAAGACGCCATTTTGAAATCGTCGTGGCGAGTGCAATTAATAACCCGCCGCCCCGTAGCGGCTTTCCTGCACATCATTTATCCATGAAACAGGTTAACAAACTCATAAATCGTAAATCATGTGTTCATTTAGTCTCCGTTTCCTTCCAGGAGTCGCCGTAAACGATTCAAGCATGCATGGGGGGGGGGGGGGGGAAGACTCCCGAGATGAACATGTCTAAGGAGAGACAATAAACCATGGTGTGTGAGAAAGAGAAAGAGAAAGAGAGAGAGAGAGAGAGCACAACAGAAAGAAAGAAAAAAAAATATTAGCCAACTGTGATTAGTCATGCTCGTACACAGCAAATGACGGACATAAAAGGTGTCCTTACTGAGGTCATCAGGTACCTCCGAGAACTATAAAATGTTTGTGTGAATGTGTGTGTAAGTGTGTGTGGTATGAGTTTAAAGTAAAGGGCATCTGCTGGAACCATCAGCACCAAGGGCTCTCTCTCTCTCTCTCTCTCTCTCTCTCTCTCTCTCAAAGATCTTTGTCTGAAGTTTTCACATTTGTCTTCTAACTTGGATCGGCTTGGAACAGCCTGCACTTTTTCCTCCACAAAAGCATGTTTTGGATTAAGCCAGAAAGATGTACAAGTGTGTGTGTGTGTGTGTGTGTGTGTGTGTGTGTGTGTATACCTGTCATGTAATAGCAGTCTCCAGACTGTAGTGGTAGAGCTAACCCTGGTGTGTGGATGTCCCAGGCCACCTTCAACCCTACACGCCAGCACGCCTTCTCTTTCTCCTTCTCTTTCCCTCCTTCCTCTTTACTCGTCCCCTCAACCCCTGCTCCGTCCTCTTCTTCTCGGTTCCGTCCTTCCTCGTCTCCTTTTTCTCCTTCGTTTGACGTCTGTCCTTCCTTCTCTTCAGTTGGCTTTACTGCTGTCAAAACGCACCCCCGCACACACACACACACACACACACACTCACTTAGAATCAGTGATGTGCTCAAGCGAAAAACCTGCAGCATTTTCGTAGGGAGACCTGAACATTACACCCTTGCGTGGTTCAGATACAGAATACAGAATGATTTTTGTAGACTGTAAACATATTAGAACTGAGACCTTCCAGCATGACAAAGCTCCCGTGCACAAAGAGAGCTCCATGAAAATGGTGTGTTGAGTGTCCTGAACACGGCCCTGACCTCAAACCCTACTGAACACCTACGGGTATGAACGCTGACCGCACACCAGGCCTCCTCATCCAACATCAATGTCTGAGCTCACGAATGCTCTAGTGGCTGAAAAACCCAAATCTGTCCTTCAGATTTCAGCGTAGGAGTGGGAGAGGTAGTGGCAAAGTAACAGTACTGTAGTGGTAGCAGTAACTAACGCAGCATAGTAGTAACATAGACTCAGTACTGTAGTGGGTATAGTTATAGGTTATAGTTATACACGTAGCCTTGGTATCAGTAGGAACATGAATGGTGAAGGGCGCAGTGGTAAAGTGCACGGCCTTATCAATCGATTCCTGGGTGATGTTGTGTTGTAGCCTCCCGCAGCCGAGGGTCTAAAGAGAGCCGATTAGCCGAGCGTTCTCAGAGGAGCGAGATGGGAGGCACTTCCATCACGGCTCAACAGAAAAGCATAAAGTCACTCACTCTCATTCATCGTCTATACAGCTTTTTCTTTATACAGGGTCACGGAGGGCCTGGAGCCTATTCCAGGAGACTTAGGGTACTTACAGTAGGGTACCTGGTCAGGGTGCCAACCTATTGCAGGGCATACACATTCGGAGGAAACCCACTAAGCAGAGGGAGAACATGCGAGATCCCGAGGCGGGAATCGAACCCGGACCCTGGAGGTGCAAGGCGACGGTGCTAACCACTAAAGCCATTGTGCCTCCAGCATAAAGTCAAAGTACAGTAAAGTCCGAAACTTTTTCCTTCGTAATCAGTGTTCAGAGGAAGAAGCCATTTCCCCTTCCTTCTCAAAGCCAGAGAACAATAACCAACGAAGACATCATAAAGCACAGGACAGCTGAGGAAAATCAATACTAAACTCCTCTCGGAGGCCAAGCCAAGAGCAGGCCTTTCTCTTTGCTCAGCAGGGATAAACAGTAACTTAATTTCAGCCCCGTGTCCCCTGACACAGCTCTCAAAGGGCCACCGGCACGGAGAGCATCAGCGCCCGCTCGGGATTCGATCAGAAACGTCCCTCCGTCTGACAAAAATCATGTCTGAACTGTTTATTTTCCAGCGACCGCATATCAGAGATCGGAGACGGCCCGGAGTAATCAGACAATAACAGATCGACGAGTTGTTTCATATTTCGAATGGGAGCTGGTACTTGACGTTATGTTGTTAAGCACAGGAACTTTGCTGAGGTATGTATTAAAAAAAAAAAAAAAAAAAGACCAGGTCTCATGAAAATGGCTTTCTGAAAGCTCTGCTCACTTCACAGCGCATTAATGCATTACAAACCAGATCGATCCGGGACCAGGCCCAAAGGGGCACGCACCATGAAACTAACGCCAGGATCTTGTAAGATCTCATGAAAAACAGAGACGATCCTCCTGGTAGTGATTCCGTCTAGCCGTCTCTGCAGAGCTTCACGGCAACGCACACTGAAGAGAGAGCTGCAGCTGGTGTGTGTTCACACAGGAACAGCTTTTGTCAGGAGTGAACCGAGAGGTCAATTTACACACACACACACACACACACACACACACACACACACACACACACACACACGCACGCACACACACACACGCACACACACGCACACACACGCACACACACACACACACACACACACACACACACACACACACACACACACACACACACACACACACACACACGCACACACACACACGCACACACACGCACACACACGCACACACACTGGGGTACTGTGTTTTAAAGCAGACTTCAGAAAGGTCAGAGGTCAAATCGGTGGGTAGGATAGGGTTGAAACGAAGCTGAAACAGGTGGTTCTCTTTAGAGAAACGTGTATGAGAACGAGTAAGTGTAGAGTCGGGGTATGTTTCCTTAATCGCTGCTAAATCGTGGCGGGCGTCTGCACACTTGTTTGCTTTGCCTGTGCTTAAGATCAGTTGTCAAGTACAAACAATGTAATGGGTGTAAATTTGGTGAGACCGGGTTCTAAAGTTAAATGTCACGCGGCTAAGCTTCATTAGAGCCGCTATAAGGCATTTCTCTGGCCGCAGCATTTCAGACACACGGTTTGTACAGATAAACGTGCTGGCTGTCTCGATTCTATCGATTGAGGAAACTGAAACCAGGTTTTTGTTCTAAACCTGGATCTCTGTGACTAAAGAGACTCGCTAAGATCGGGTTAAGATAGATTAGGAATTCTGGGAGACGTTAATGATTAGTTAACGATCTGGATAGAAACGTTCGATCAAAATGCTGTTCAATAATTTGTCTGTCTGTAGAAAAGCGTACTGAAATGTTCAAAGCGGTATTTGGTCTGTTACTGTTATGGGGGCCTCCGAGTGGCGCAGCGGTAAAGTGCTCGCCCTATCATCTGAAGATCGCGAGTTCGATTCCCGGGTGGTGCTGTAACCTCTCGCAGCCGGAGGTCTAGAGAGAGCTGATTGGCCGAGCTCTCTCAGAGGGGAGGGATGAGAGGTACTTAGTGCTCCCACATTAACTAATTAATTAATTAATCACGGCCAGTCAGGGGCGTCTGTGAGCTCGCGCAACGGAGGGAGCGGATAGCGCTGTCCTCCGAGTGTGTTACTCCGCTCCCAATGTTCATGAGCAAGCAGTTCGAAAAGATGCGGTCGGCTGGCGTCACGTGGTTCGGAGGAAACATAGTGATAGTCTTCGGCCCTCTCGACTGAGTGGTAGTAGTAGGCTTAATGTGGGAGCCCCCTAGTGACGGGGAGGAATTGGACACAACTAAAATTAGGGAGAAAATCGGGGAAACCAGACTTTGGGGTTAAGTGTTCTCAGAAGCCATCACAGGTCACTAATGTGAAAACGTCCATAAAGGCAGTTTGAGGTAAGAAAAAACTCCGTTGGAGCATTAACAGAAATACATTAGGGGAGCTCTCTGAGCTGTTTTAACTTGTTAAAGAAAGAGTCAAATATGGGAGCTTTCAGAAAAGTACAGAACAAGGTTCACTTGTTTATGCTTCTTTTTTAGAGGGATTTCCCTTTTAGAGGGAGTGTCAAGTTTATTACAACTGTTAGGGTGTGTGTGTGTGTGTGTGTGTGTGTGTGTGTGTGTGTGTGTGTGTAGGACAGTTCCAGAATCTGGTGAATTCTGATGGTCTAATGGTACAATTATGGTTTTATTTTATTGTTTTTTTTTTTTACTTTGCATCTAGTTGCGTAATACACGACTTGTCGTCATGTCACTTTCTTGATCTGTTTTTCACACTGCCCCGCTGTTACACACTGTTCTTTCACTCCTCACCTTCTGTCTTGCTCTCTGCCGGGCAGCTGTAGCTGTAAACCGCGACGGGCGACAGAGGGACGAGGTTCTCGTCATGGTGCCATCCTACTGCCATCTTCCCCATGCCGTAATACGGCTCCTCCTTCAGCTGGCTCATGCCGGCCGGGTCCATGTAGTTAATGAGCGTGATGTTAAAGCGGATCGAGCCCGATTTGGAAGAAAGAGGAGACGAGCGAGAGCAGCCCTGTCCGCTATCTGATTCTTCCCCGGCCTTCCTCTCTTCCTTCTCTTCGCACGTTCGGTCCACGGAACATCCTTCGCTTTTGGCCTTTTCTTCCCCTTCCTTTTCTTCTTCTTCTTCTTCTTCTTCTTCTTCTTCGCTGCACTTGCGTTTGCTGGCCCGGGCGTTCTGATGCTGCTGCACGTCAGAGCAAAAGAACTGGTTCAGCTCCCATAAGGCCTTGCAGGCGGCTCTCAGCCCCGCATCGCAGCAGGGTTTGTCTCCATGGCCTTCGTTATGTCCCAGGCCCTCGTCTTCCTCACAGTGCCAGGGGATGGTGAAGAGACGGGTGTCCAGGTAGCGGTAGGTGCAGCCGGGCTGGCCAACAAGCGCACGCGACACCGCCGTGAACACATCACGCTCTCGGACACGCACCAGGTCTCTCAGGAGGCAGCCTCGGTCACGCAGCGTGCGCAGTGCGGATTGAACACGCTCGTCCAGGCCTGGAGGAAGGCTGCCCGAGCGCCGCAGCATCAGTCCCGAATAACTCGTGTCCCACTGCAACACAACAAGCATTAGCATGATAAAATAATAATAATAATAATAATAATAATAATAATAATAATAATAATAATGCAAAAACTAAAAAAAAATGACACATAAAGCACTATGTGGCACAACCAGTTATTCAGTTTAGGGGGCAATTACTTTTTCCACACAGGCCCAGGTAGGTTTAGACGGCATTTTACCCTTAATAAATGAAATCATCTTTTAAAAACTGCATTTTGTATTTACTCGGGTTTTCTTTGTGTGCTATATAAATTAGTTTGATTATATGAATCACTATAGTGTGACAAATATGTGAGAAAAAAAAAAAATCAGGGAGGAGGCAAATACTTTTTCACAGCACTGTAACTCAGCAAGTATGTACAGTAAGTGTGCGGGGAAAATAAATACACACGGACGTCAAAAATATATACAAGCGTTAGGGAGCGAGTATTTACATACATTTTGTGACGTGTGTATGTACATGAGTGAGCATGTATTTAAGCACTTACTGTATATAAGTACCTTAAGTGCATAATTAGTATATAATATTATTATAAGTATGTAAATAAGTAAATATTAAATCTAAGGAAAATAAGGAAAATAATCAATATACAGTAAGTAAGTAAGGCAGGTCGTTACCTTATAAGATAAGTACGCATGTAAATAAGAAAAAAATACAATATGTACATAAAAATGTAAGTAGGGAAGTAAGTACATAAGCATATGTAAAGATAAGCAAATAAATAAATATAGACATACATACTGAATAAACATGCATACATGCATATGTAAGTAAGTAACTAAATGAACATAGGTACGCTCGGATGTGAGTGAGTAAGTAGGTATATAATTGTGAGATTATGCAAATAAATATGTAATTAAATACACATTATGTAAGTTATTATAGACCTATTTAAATATTCAAGTATGTATGCAAATATGTTAATACATTCATACATACATACAGTAGGTAGTATGTACATAAGTACGCACATATACTGTACAGTTAACTACATGTAGCTTGTACGCACATAACTGCTGCACATAAATATGCAAGTAAATAATAAAATAAATACGTACATAAATTTGTACTTATTTACTCAGACATTTATTTTCTTATTTACTTGATAAGTAACAACACAAGTACATATGTAATTTATAATGTACATAATATAAGTAACCACATATGTACAAGGCTACATACTGTATTACACGGGGTAAATAACAACATGCTTGTACGTAATAGAAATAATAATAAAATATGTACCTAAATAATTTAATTAAGTATGTTAGAAAGTGCATAAGGACGTACATAAATTACATAAAGGACTAACATAATGTGTTAGTAAGTAAGCAAGCGAGCCCTAAAGTAAGTAAGTATATAATTACACAAGTACATACTGTAAATATGTAAGTAAGTATGAAAGAAGGCAAGTTATTATAGAAGCACTTAAGAAATTTAGAAGGCACATACAGTAAGTATGCATCAAGTACTGCAAGTAGTCAGGTATGTGCTGTAAGCGTGGAAATGTAGAAGCAAATATGTAAGTGTATAATATAACTATGTAGAAATGTACATAATACATTGATAACATGTAATGATATTTTACATTTTAAGAAGTTACATTAAATTTTTTTTTTTAAATAATCTAAAATAAAACTTATCAACAGTAAATTGGCAACACTATGAAGTACTTTTATTGTGAAACGTATGTTGTGAAATCGAGCAAAATACGGTGCGATGTTAATATGTGCGTGTTGCACCGGTACCGCTGGTACCTTAAATGCCGAACTTCAAACCCACTTTTTCATCCAGTAATTGCAGCCTGTGTTAATTAGCCAAAAGGGGCGGAGCTACAGTAGATGTAGTTTCTGGAAGAAATGTTACTAGAAATTATGGGCAAATTTAAGTTTGTTGTATGTACTAGTGTATTTAACCAGCTGAGATTTCTGAATTGTTATTTGTATTTATTAAGGAAAGCAGATTTCTGCAGCGGAATCAGAAGCACTCACTAGCTGCTGGAAGCCGGGATCAGAGGGAGACAGGAAGGGGATCTTCTGCTCGCCGAGTTCCTGGAGGAGCCGACGCCTCTGCATGAAACAAACACAATAGTCGGGTCAAATAACTAACGCATAATTATTACACGTTATATATGTAATTTATATAGGTATACTACATACAGTAAGTATATGTAGTACAGAGAATAAACCGCTAGGATAGAGAGTATACAGAGAGTATTCTATACTGTATATACACAGTAAGTATATAGACCTTTTGTTCTTAAGTCTTAAGACTTCTGAAGTGTTGTATACCTCTTATTAAAACCATTTCTCTTTTCATATTCTCCATTACATATTACACCCGCTGTAATTATTCAGTACAAACACCACTTACAGCGTTTTTTTTTTTGTGACTGTAACAAAATGCTCACACCTGAGGCTCCTCCCATAATTTGCAAAATACACTCACTGAAAATAATCCTACGCACATGCGATGCGTATTGCTGGTTATGATTAAAATACTAACTTCTTAGATCAACTGCATTACGTTGTCGGAATGTTAATGATTAATCAGTAATCAATGAACTGCTGAACAGATTAACGGATAATATTCTCTGTAGCTTATATACTGTATCTATTAACTCGCACAAGGTTTAGGAGCATTATTTGGTTTTGGTTTGTTCATTCTGTTTGTTTAAACTTGTTTCAATTGATTCAAAAATTTAAATGTAAATTTTATTTGACCCATACACAGTCAAACACAGGACGATATTCAGGGTAATGCTTAAATGACCGCCTGTGACCTTAAAAATAAAAAGATTATTCATAGGCATTAAAATTATATATACACACATATATATATATGTAAATATGTTATATATATAAAAAATAATAATAATATAGCAAATAACTTTAAAAAATGATTGTATGAGTCTTATGTGAACTGCAACTATGTGCAACAAGCAAAAAATGAAATTGCTCGTGAAATTTAGTTGTGAAATTGAATTAGCAAAAAAATGCAAACAAAATTAATTGCCTTTATTAATTAATTATTACATAATTCATCTGTCGCCACCATTACCCGGTAGATAAAATTTTAACTGGAAAAAAAAAAAAAAAAAGACTTTTTATATTTTTAAAATTATATATATATATATTATGGCATGCCGTTTAGGAAAATATTCATGAGAGAACTTAATGAAAACTCTGAATATATTGAATGAAACGTAAGAATATTGAATGGATTCCGAATATATTGATTGAAACTCTATATATATTGAATGAAGATTCTGAATATATTGAATGAACTGTGAGAATATTGAATGGAAATATTATATTACAAAAGAAATTCATAGGTTTATTGTTATCAAATATGATATAAACATTATAATTAACCCTAGGCACGTGACAGGTGTCGAGACCATGGATACAAATTCTCATATAATGCTTATTTTGTGGCAAATTTATTTTACAGGGATTTGTCATGTAATACAAAAATGCTTGCACTAAATAAATATTTATGATGAAAAATTTAACGAAATGATTTTTATTATTAAATAAGCAATATCAAAAATACATCTTGTATATTAAAAAATAATAATAATTTATATTTTTTCCCCTATACAACATGTAATTTTTTAATAATGCTTATTTTATAATCAAATCCATTTGGTCTAATTTGTCATTTCTAAATCATAAACCTAGAAATTTCTGTTGTAATATAATATTTGACGAGAGATTATGTAGGGGGGGCGGGGTGCAATCTGTGGCAGGGGAGCATTTTAGCGCATAACACCGGTCTTCCGCGGTGAAATAGCGAATATATTTCTTCATCCGTAGTCTGATACTGAGTGCGGCTTGTGCCACCACTTTGGGCCGTACACGCACTCATCAATGTGTTCACCATCTCTTCATTTCTCACAATTGCAGCAACCAAGTTTCTCGCCGACTCACTCATCCTTCCTAAAGATGGCGCTGTGTTTCGGTGACGTCATGTTTCATTCAATATATACTTAGTTTTCATTCAATATATTCAGACTTTTCATTCAATATATCAGTTTTCAATCCATATATTCAGATTTCATTCAATATATATATATTTTCAATCAATATATTCGGAATCCATTCAATATTCTCACGTTTCAATCAATATATTCAGAGTTTTCATTAAGTTCTCTCATGAATATTTTCCTAAACGGAATGCCATAATATATATATATATATATATACATATATATATATATATATATATATATATATATATATATATATAAAAACATATATAAACATATATATATATATATATATATAAAAACAAAATAAAATGTTTTCCATACATTTTCTTTTCATTTTGTGAAGCTGCTTTGAGACAATGACCATTGTAAATAAAATATAAAATCAAATAAAAATATATAATGACTAATTAAGCATTGGTTGTTGACATGTTCGACTTCTGGCTAACTAAAATGCCACCCAAATAAACAGGAAAGCTGTCATTTTCCTTGCAGTTGACTATACAGCAATACTTTCTGACCAATCAGAACTGAGGAAAAAATACTCTAGAAAGGCATGGATTTGAGAGCTAACATTCCTACTTCAGTATTCAATAATGACTCCAATATACATATAATATAATAGTGTTACAAAATGGTGTGGTTTGATCATTTACTATTGGTGTAGGGCAAACATAAAGCAGACGTTAGTAACGAAAGCTAATGTTATATCGTCTGAAAATGGAATAATTAGCTTAGGACTTGGTATTATTAGCCTCATGATGATTTTAGCATCCATTCCGTGTGTAAAATGTGTGAAATGCTGGACAGTGATAGTAGGTTCATCTTTTGGCCAAGGAGTACAACGATAAACACACGTACGTCTGGTGCGAAACGTTCCGATCGTTCCCATTACCCTTTGCGTACGCCCTGTTCATGGAGAGATCGGGTTTTTACGGCTCCTCCACGCCCGATCAAAGTGCTTTTCATTGGGCCCCACATTCCATCCTGACCTGTAAATCCAACAGCAACCGGTGTAAAAATCCTGATACCCAAATAAATTTCACAAGGGCAGAACTTCATGGGCCTCTACACTAACACACACACACATTTTGTCCATGCAGGTGCACAGTTCAGGGTGAGGGAACATCACACAGGGTGCAAGTCACCCTCATTCAGCCGGTGCGAAGTACACTCTCGCCCCCTCAGTAGACTGGTAGAACAATTACACTCACACACACACACACACACACACACACACACACACAGCAATACTGTGATGTTTAAGGAGAGAAAGAGACTCATATATATTCCGAGACATTTACTGAAGCCGACTCTCACATTTCAGCAGAGCTAATAATGCCAACGCGCTCCCGCATGACTTCAATAGAGCGAGTGTGTGCACTTTTGCTCAAATGGAGCTTGACTTTTAGGACAAAATAAAATGTTCCTTTAATAACATGAAAGCAAAGTCGGGAGAAAAAGGTTAAGTCCTGGCTCGAGACTACCTGAACATGTAAGTGTTATCTGGATCTCTGACTCTGTTAACGGGGTTTCATGTAAAAGACGACCCATATACTGTGTTTATGAATGTTTCAGTGTTTCTTTAAATATTCTAAAGGAAGAAAAATGTGCTGAGAGTAATATTACAAACACTTAAAAAGTCCTGCAGGAGTTATTCATTTTCTCATTACAGAGCCAGTGACTGAGAGAGAGAGACAGAGAGAGAGAGAGAGAGAGAGAGAGTGTGTGTGGGTGGGTGAATAAAAGAGAAAAAGAGTGAGTGAGTGATTGAGTGAAAGCGTAAAAAAGTGAGTGATCGAGTGAGCAAAATAATGAGTGAATGCATGAAATTGAAGTGTGTGAGTGAGTGCAAAAAATGACTGAGTGAAACAGTGAGTGAGTGAT
>CM059228.1:18884412-18934412 GCA_030347435.1 Clarias fuscus
AGTGAGTGAGTGAGTGAAAGTGAGTGAGTGAAAGTGAATGAGTGAGTGAGTGAGTGAAAATGTAAATAGTAAGTGAGTGAAAAAGCAAGAGAGTGTGAGTGAGTGAGTGAGTGAGTGAGTGAGTGAGTGAGTGAATGAAAGTGAATGAGTGAGTGAAAATGTAAATAGTAAGTGAGTGAAAAAGCAAGAGAGTGTGAGTGAGTGAGTGAGTGAGTGAGTGAGTGAGTGAGTGAGTGAGTTAAAGAGAAAAACTGAGTGAATAAGACAGAGAAAGAGATAAAGAGATGGACAGACAGACAGCAGATGACAAAAGATACATACAGAAAGATGAAAGAAAAGTAAACTGACAGCCGGAAACACTCAGTGCTGGTATAATTTTTTTTTTTTTTTACAAATCTTAAGGCCTGTGTGTGTGTGTGTGTGTGTGTGTGTGTGTGTGTGTGTGTGTGTGTGTGTGTGTGTGTGTGTGTGTGTGTGCGCGTGTGTGTGTGTGTGTGTCCACAGGCCTAAGAACATGTGACAGCTGTGACCTTGTGAGGAATTTCGCTCAGCTGTTACAAAGAAAGTGTCTTTTTACATGCAGTCAGAGGTACACAGGGTTAATGAGCTACACTAATTATACTGAATGATGTCAGGGTCAGATTCCTACAGTCACAGATGTGTGTGTGTGTTTCA
This sequence comes from Clarias fuscus, assembly GCA_030347435.1. Classification (NCBI taxonomy): domain Eukaryota; kingdom Metazoa; phylum Chordata; class Actinopteri; order Siluriformes; family Clariidae; genus Clarias; species Clarias fuscus. Next base: position 18,885,088 of record CM059228.1, read on the forward strand.
CTACCAAGTGCTGATGGCAAACACTCTGCTTCTCTGATGTAGAAACAACACACACACACACACACACACACACACACACACACACACACACACACACACACACAGCTGGGAGCAGACAGATAGCACAGTGCTTGTGTTGGGTTTGAAGAGCTGCGGCCTGTCACGCACATGTCAAATACATCAAGCTGCTCACAAATTCCAGCCAAAAACAGGAGACAGAGCAACTTCACTGCGCAGATGGGCTCTTAAACAGACACACACGCACACACGCACACACACACTTTTCCACTTTTAAAGTCAAGGTATAAATCACGTCCCTGGACGGACTGAAACTTTTTTCTTTTTTTTTTTCTTTGTCAAACTCTAAAAATCAGTTCCTTTTTAATTGACTCACTGATTCCAGGAGACTTCATATAATTCAAGCTTCCTTTAACATGATCATTATTAAAAATGTGAAAATGAATGAAAGAAAATGTTAAAGTTGACGAGGTTCCATATCAGGAAGTGTTCCAAGCAGCTCCAAGTAGTTCAAAGCAGGTCCCAACAAAAATATTGGGACTGTATTTAACCTGAGAGTTATGGCTATGTTAACATTAAACTATTGCGTTAAGAATGTAACTGACTCACTCATCATCTATGATCCTGTATTCAGGGTCACGGGGAGCCTGGAGCCTATCCCAGGAGACTTAGGGCATAAAAACTCCCTTTATTTCTCGATATAATCCGCTGCTACACTAATGCCAGTCGATCCCAGTGTTTCACTAGTGCTTGGATACCAACAAGGTAGAAAGTTCTCTCAGTACTCCATGAGCCATGATCGGACTTCCTGCTTCATGTCTGAAACCCCGGCCTCCCAGGAACTCCTTTAATGACCCGGACATGTGGAAATGGCTTGGTTCGAGGTCAGGACTGTACGGGAGACGTAGCAATGACTCCCAGCCGAGTTCCTGTAAGGTGCGAGTGGTGTTGGTGAATAATTATGTGTACAGTTCGCACAAAGGCGTCTCTTACACAAGTTGGCGGCAATTTATTCGTCGATACTCAAGGATCAGGAATGAACGGTCACGTGAATGACTGCCACGTACTGTACATGCGACCTTGTTTGAAACGTTTGCACCATTCAGTCGGCGTACTGAGCTTGGCGCTTGTTGTAAAGGTCGTCCGTTTTCACGCCTTCGTTCAGCAGAAAATTCATCACGAGTCCCAGTTTGACTTGAACAGTAACGGATTCTGCAAAGCAAAAGATGTACGGCGCCACCTATCTCTTCGGTTAGATTTTTTTTTTTTCTTTGCAGAATATGAAACATGAAATAGAGACTTATAAATCATATAAAGGTTTTTACAAAATAAGGTGACTTTTATACTGTACAATGTATTTATTTCATACATAGGGTTTATTTCATAACTTTACAATCCAAAAAAGCTTTGTGTGTGTTAGAGAATCAAAAGGTTTAATAAGCTGAATAGATTTATAAACAAATTCTAATAAAACTTTTTTTTTTTTAATTTAAAAACTAAAAATGTAAAATAAAAATCAGTTTCCAATGGGAGTTTTTTCTTTATAATTATAGAAAAATGTATGAAAAGTTTATTGTGACGTCACAACATCATATTATATCATTATAAATATTGAGACATCATCGGCTCATCAAGTTATAACTGGGGCAATTGTAGTTTCCTAAAGGCTTAGAGAGACGGTAAAAGATGGTACGCTGGTGTTCTTCTGTGTGTGAGTGTGTGTGTGCATGTGTGTGTGTGTGTGTGTGTGAGAGAGAGAGAGTGTAATGTAATAGAGCTCTGTGTTTGGACTGCACACTGTTTGGAGCTTGTGTGTCACAGGCAGCGAAAGCTCCCGAGGTCGCCCCGAATCAAACGACCCGACGATCCGCTCGCACTCCAACACGGACCCCGTCATCGTCTTCAAACACACTTCCTCCTTGGCGCCGGGGCGTGGAATGTGCGGTGCGGGTGTCAGGCGAGACGGAGGATGTGACGGAGGGCAGGAAGAGCGAGGGAACGCGGTCGGTACGAAGAGGAAAGGATGAGGCGAACACCTGCGCAAACACGAGCCGAGGAAAGTAACGCGTGTACCTCATGCGCAAAACTCGCCGGGTGACAGCATCGGACCGGCTCGCGAAAACGCCGCACCTAGGTGCCGTTACACCGCGCGCACACACATGAATGTTGAAATGGAAATCTAGTCGGGGTGTGAACGTCTCCAGGTAGTAACGGATGGGGGAAAAAAATCGGGGAAGTCTGAACGGCCGAGCGGCTGACAGTGATGCATCGCGGGTTTCATCACGACGAACAGACGAGTCTTTATGAAGCCTTTTATCTGTACGCTTTTGTTCTTTAGGAGTTCTCAGGATAATAATCACTCACTCACTCACTCACTCATCATCTGTACCGCTTCATCCTGTATTCAGGGTCACGAGGGGCCTGGAGCCTATCCCAGAAGGCCCAGGGCACGAGGCGGGGTACACCCTGGACAGGGTGCCAATCCATCACAGGGCACACACACACACACACACACTACAGCCGTTAATCAACGGAGGAAACCCATCAAGCACACAGAGACGGGAATCGAACCCGGACCCTGAAGGTGCAAAGTGACAGTGCTAACTACTACACCAGGATAATAATAATAATAAAAAATTAAAAAAAAAATAAAAATAAATAATAATAATAAAATCGAGATTTAAACGAGTCGAGAAAAAACGTTTGTCTGGACAATATTGTTTTTCAGAAATGTCCACACACATCCTGGGATTTTTAAGATAATTCAACGTTTATTAAAAAAAAAATTTCTTCTTCTATTCTTTCATCCATCCGGTTTCATCCACACTGAACGCGTGACGGTTGTGTCATTCAACATTCACACACTACGGGCGCTTTGGGAACATCAGTTAGCTCAATCTGCATGTCTTTGGACTGTTGGAGGAAACCGGAGAAACCGGAGGAAACCCACCAAGCAACAGGGGAGAGAACATGCAAACTCCATGCACACAGACCCCGAGCTGGGAATCGAACCCAGACCCTGGTGGTGCAAGGTGACAGTGCTAACAGGCTTAGCCTCTAATCACACTGTATGGATGGAAATATTGTAATGGTTTTTACTGTTGATTTATTATTTTTTTTTCTCTCTAGTTCATTTTTTTCCGACCACATTTCGTCTACAAAGCTCACGGCTCAGCGGTATTAATAATGTGTTTCTCAGGCATCTTAACCCAGTTCCAGTCATTTAATTCTCCTTAGTTGTTTTCTTTGCTTGATGCAGCCCAATAATGTAACCTTTCTAAAATGCCACATTCTTTTTTTTTTGCCAGCCAGTGTATAAGCGTGTACACACTCCATCCAGGTGCCTGGGTGATGAAAAATGGCCTCGGTGTCAAGCTGTTGCCTGAGATAGTTGTTAAGCAGCGAGGGGCTCGGTGTTCATCATTGTTCTTTTCACTCCGCAGCGGGTCAGAGACAGATAGAGTTATTAATATTCACTCACATTCATCCATCTATTGCACCAAAACACACACACACACACACACGTTTATCTAGTTCTTGCACACAGAACTCATAATGTCAGTCTTGGTTTTAATATTAATATTAATGTCAAGCATTTTATACACACACACACACACACACACACACGCCAGGAGGGTCTGTCAGGTACAGTATATTTATCAAAGTACACTCATAGTAATATGCACACACATATGCGCGCGCACACACACACACACACACACACACACACACACACACACACACACACAGACCGTCTGTTTTAAGCTTCATACACATACACACACACACTACACAGACACGCAAATACACCCACAAATGTGTGAAAATCATCTCATACACACAAACGCTTTGAACTCTGAAGCGCAGAAATGTGTTTGCGTGTGTGTGTGTGTGTGTGTGTGTGTGTGTGTGTGTGTGTGTGCGGGTAGTGTTGACATGCATTTCACACTCATCTCTACTTAAAAGCAGAAAAAGTTGTTTCTGCAACTTCTCACAACATACAGAGAAGCAAAGGTCAAAGGTCACCAGCTCTCCAAGGTCATAGTAACACGGGCAATAAAAGCGCCCGTGCACACACACACACACACACACACACACACACACACATACTTACATACATACACACACACACTTTGTTTCAGTTTGTCATGTCCTGGGTCTGTGTCTGGTGTATGATACAGTTTTTGGATTTAAATTTTATAAATCTGAATTATTTTTTAAGAGTTTGAATAAATTTGGATGAAATTTGTATTTTGACGGCGACACGATACAAATGAACGCAACGTACTGGAACATTTGCCTCGTAATGAAGTTCAAACCAAACTATAAATTAAAAGCAAAAAACTCTAATTAAAGACACATTAAAATATTATTAATAATAATAATAATAATAATAATAATAATAATGAATATTATATTATTATATTATAAAAAGAATACGAATAACAGTAAATGCTGGATTTATTTTTTCATACATTTATAGATATTTATGTTTTTTGAAAATGTAAAAAAATATATATGTAATTGGATAATATGTATTAATATCCAATTAAAAATATAATTTACATATTTTCAAAGTGTTTTAATAGGTCATAAAACCAAACAGACAATTCCTATTTTTAAAATGTGGTTAGTTTATTAGCTGAACATCTACTGTAGTTATAGTAAAAAAAATATTATTATTATTAGTAGTAGTAGTAGTAGTAGTATTATAGCAATGAAAATGTTCACAGTTAAGATCATTTAAGATCGTTATTTCTCTTCACTTTCAGAATAAAATTTCAATAAATCCCAAATTCTGTCATTCCGTCAGTAATTTTTGAGTTACACACGGCGGAGCTATAAAATCTCACACACTTCACAATACAAAAAAAAAGAAATAATAATAATAATTTAAGAAAAAAGTTATGCTAGTATATTGTACTATTCATATCAAACCGTTTCACATGATCATATCAGTCACCCCTGATTATTTCACATTTTCAACAGCTTCCTGACGACCTAAAATCGATTCCAAAGGATGTACCTAATAAAACGTCAAGCTACAAAAAAAAAAAAAGTGACACACTGCATCCTGCGCCTCTTTCCAGAGATTTCTAAATTATTATTATTATTATTATTATTATTATTATTATTATTGCCATTAGTTTGGATTCATGTTCCCAAAGAAATGAGGGACAGACAGAAGGAGAAAGCGAAGCCGTCCTCAACCGTCCTGAGCAGCAGTCAAGGAGAAGTCAGTCTTCTCCTGCATCTCCTTCTGCACACCCTCAGTCCTCCATCCATCAATCCGTCCGTCCGTCCCCTTTCCTCATTCTGTCCTTCCTCATAAAGCACAGCAGAAACACGTCTCCTCCTCCAACAAAATCAATATCCTTCTGCAAAGTGCACTCAGCCCTGGGGAAACTCCTTGCCAGGGCGGGTCATCCTCCAGGGCCTGTTAGAGGTAAAGAGTCAAGGACAGAGTCCAGCCTGAGGCCTGATACACTACACACACTCGCTCTATACACACACACACACACACACACACACACATTCACAGGGCTGATCAATAAGCTGGCGAGGCGCTAAATTTTGCCTTGCGGGACCGTCACGCTCGTTAGGGTCAGGCCGGGATCGCGGCTCGGACTCGTCGCGCTACACCTGCGCCACGGCAGCGACAGAATCACACTTATAGATGATGGTTACTGATTACCGCTCTTAATAATCGATTGTATAACATTACACACCTTAAACACACACACTATTTACGCACTAATGTCACTATGTATCGAATTCAAGACAGCTTCGTAAAGGCTATGACATCATTATAGTTCTGAGTTTGAGGCGAAAAACACGAGACACGAGAACTAATCAGACTGAGAAGTAAGAAGATAGTAATGTAGAAGGGGTGTTTATGATATATACGGTATATATAACTAACAGTGAGAAACAGGTGCAGATGATGACGGATGATATCAGATACTGATGATGCTGAGTGCTGAACAGATGAGAGGGAAATGAGGCGGCTGCTGAGATCGTTACATAAAGAACGACTTGAAATTGTATCTTGAAGCACCTTTTGAAAACATTTGATGCCATTTTTTTTTTATTTAATCTACATAATTAATTACATATGAAGAAATGAGGGGGGGGGGGGGGGCTCAAGACTTTTGCACAGTACAGGACATACAGGATTACGTGGCTCATGACGATGTTGTAAATAATAATAATAATAATAATAATAATAATAATAATAGAAATTCTAGATGATATTTAATTATAGAAAATAAAAGATTTTTTTATTTTTAGAATAGTAGATTTAAAAGATTTAACTATAAACGAATACATATAAAAATAAATATTATTACTGTCTACATGCAATTTTAATGAGCATACAAGTTCTTGTTTTTTGTATTTTTTCCAAGCGTAATTTTGTTAAATTAATTTATTATAATTTCATTTTTTTCAGGGGTGGGGATGTCCCCCCCCATCCAAAAAATTGTATATATATATATATATATATATATATATATATACTGTATATATAAAATAAATATGCAAATTGTTGTTTTTTGTATTTTTTCAAACTAATATTTTATTCATTTATTATTATTATTATTATTATTATTATTATTATTATTATTATTATTAATAATAATAATAATATTTCTCAAGGGTGGGGTGTTCGGGATGGGAAGCATGACCCCCAACAAAAGTAAATATAAATATAAAAAAATATATTACAATATTTTATAACTATAGTATTACAATATATAATTTTTTTTTTATTTCATGCAGTGCCACGTTAATTGTATTAAAATAAAAATGTAAGAAAATTTAAGACAAGAAACTGCAAAATGCTTAAGTACTATAATCCACATGACTCAATTTTAGACTATATTTAATTATCGAATAGACTGAGTATTACTGAACACATGTTTTGGATGAAAGATAAAGTGTAAAAAGGTTGATGTGTGTATATATAGTAAATGGTAAAGGAAATCATATTAGCCAATAGGAATTGCTGTATTTTTCTTCAAACAACAACAAAAAAAAGATGATAGTCCTTTTAGAATTTTCTTTTAGATTAATTTACAAGGTTTTGAATCGTTCTAGATGCTAAAGTATCATTTATTTTGAAGAACTCTGAGTAAATACTGGATGTCGCAGAATTTCACACTATGAGACGATTGCGCAGACAGTGCTCTAATTACCGCGTGTAGCCTTTGTGTACAAGCAAGATCCCAAATCTTATCACGGCCTTTTCACAATATTCACACAGAAGCATTGATTGATTTGGCAAGACATTAGCCACGGAAACGTTAACTCGTCTTTCGGGACACGAGGCAGTGCCGGGAAAAAAGAAAGGAAAAAAAAAGAAAAAAATGGGGGGGGGGATTCACGTTATTGAAGGGAATCGCATTCAAGCTCCATTTCCTGGTGCCAACGCTTCAGGCTGTCGTTCCTAATCTAAAACACAGCCAGTCGCTTCTCCTCTGGACCTGAAACAATCCCCGGCGTTTATAAGGGATCCCACTGGATTCCGGGAAGATCGCTTTGTCTTAAACAAAAGCGTCATTCCTGAATCCAGACTACATGACAGATGGAAGGCGGCTTTTTAATTCACCTTCCTCATCTTTCTTCTTCTTCTTCAGAAGCTAATCTTGTCTCTTGATTTATCTTTCTTTTTCACTCAGACCAAACAAAAAAGCGAGGACGGAATAACGTTAATCCTCTTTCAGTCGTCGCCCGAGCCCTTCGAGGAGCTCAGCGAGAGCTTGACGCGAGACTCGGGTTATAGGGAAGCTGGTGAACGTCAGGAACGACGCAGATGTTGAGCAGAAAAGTTTTGTAGCTTTTTTTTTTTTATATAGCAAATTGATTCAACTAAACCGCCCGTCGTCTCCGTAAGGTTCGGTGTGATGAGAGTTAACCGAGCGGTGAGGACGAGGTCGTGACCTGTTTACTGCTACGCCTAGAGCAAGAGGAAAGGATTTCAGGATGGAAAAGTCCAGTTGTCGAGAAGGACATCGTGTGAGAAGGAGCAGAGGAAGGGGAGAGCGGGAAAAGAGGGAATTCATGATGTCCAGCTGCCACCTAGTGACAGTTCAGTGTGGACTTCACACCCTTATGCCAGTGTGTTTCTATACTGAGAAACGAGGAACGTGGAAAAATGAAAAAATGATATTGGTGTACAGTATAAGCAGGCATCATTTTAAGCTTCCTATGTATTCTGTATGGACTTATTTATTGCTTTTGGACCTTCTGAAGGTTTGGCGTCATCATAACAGGAATTAAGAGCTCAAACTCTAAGAGGTTCTCCAGCATCCCTAGAACAGTGCACTCGGCCCGAAACATGGCAACGGTGCTAAAAAGTGAATTTTCAGACAGGATCATATAACACCATTATCTGCTGAGTAACGTTTTTTTTTTTTGGAAAAATGCATACACATTTATAGTTTTATCAGATAAAAAGAAACACATTTGCTGAATAAAGTGAAATTTGCTTTCATGTAGTGTCCGTAACGTTTTTTGAATTAAAATCTTTCAATGATCTTGTCTGAACTGTCATTCAGATGAAACTTGGCCAACATGAAAAGACATAAACCTGAAAAAAAAAAAAAAAAAAAAAACAAGTGTATTAGTCTAAAATGCAAAATTGTTCAGAAATTGAGATGTGAATTTGACATGGTTACGAAGACTACAGATTTTTTTTTTTTTTTTTTGCTTTTTAACTATGCTTTTTTCAAAAACTAATTTAAGCAACACTTTTTACAGGTCATATGCTTCTAAAAGCTTACATCATTTTTTGTATCAATACTCAAAGAAGTATGACGAATTTTCATTTTAAATGATTCATGTTTTTAACGCTGAAAAATTGTCATTTTGGGGGCCACATACAGTATAAAATCACCTCTTCAAAACGGCCGAAGCGAGTTCGGTCACTTCTACTGTATGTTGCATAAACTTCAGAAGTAGCTTCTTTGGTGAACACATTTTCTCAACTATATGGATAACTTAAAAAATAAGTATCATCAGAACCAGTGCTGTGTTTTAGCCGATAGCTTTTAACTTAAACACTCTACCATGGTTTTTCTATATTAAACTTCCTTCATATTCTGTAAAGCTGGGCATCGTGACTAGACTGTCAATTAGATTTTCAAACCATTAATATCTAATACCTTCTGGCCGCTTCATTCAGTAATCCGTGGAAGTGTGGCTTGGAAAGCCGACAACTTACGGTTTCCGAGGTTTAGCTACTCACGCTGAGATTACCGCTAGACGGTAATGGAACTACTGGATTGTGGACATCCGGGACGAGGACGAACTGAGCGGACCCGGGTGGTGCAATTACGGCTGATGTCTTTTAAGCTGCTGAAACGTATTTGTCACGTTCTGTACATGAACAAGCTCGGTGCTGCAGACTGTAATCAATTCCATTCAATTTTGACGTGGCCTGAAACGCGCGCACGTATTGACGTTCTCTGTTGATCGCCATTATTTTCTCAGTTTGACGTTGTTCGCTCTGAGCAAAACACATATTACGGAGGATTTTTTTTTTTTTTTTTTTAAATGAGAGAACGGTCCAAAGGAATTTTTTTTTCCCAAAGAGGAATAAATGAATCAAAGTTTATTCTATGATGTTTTATGTTTTTATTAAAAACATTTTAATAATTAAATAAGAATCCATGAAACAGTTGATTGAAAAGATGACTGTGCATTAGAGGTGATTTTAACTGAATTGGTTGTTCTATAAAACTGAAATATGTTTTTAGATAAGTCTTGGTGTTTTAATTATATTAAATCCGGAACAATTCCATTCACAGGTTGAAGCTCAGGATGTCTTTTTATCGCGACAGTGCTGTTGTCAAGGAGTGCTGATATAGGAAAAAGGTTAGCGTAATTCCAATAACTGCATGCTAAAATGTTTCTATTAATCAAAGTATCACACATCACACTTTTAACTTTGTCTTATCGCCACATTTCCACACTGCATACACTCTGCGAAACGAGTTAGTTCCTGCTCTAAACAGCCCGATCCGACAAAGTTAAGAGACATCCGTCAGCGCTCACTCCCTCGCTGATCAAGCCGGCGGAACGGAACGGCACGGCGACGAAACACGCGCGCGTATCGACGTTCTCTCTTTAACAGCACCTCGCGTTCGATAATAAAGACAGAGACAAGGCTACGTGCGGCGTCACCCCCCCCCCCCCCTCCTACCCCCGCCCATCCTCTCGCCAACACCCCCACGCTCGTTTGTGTACGCTCGGGCATAAATCGTGGGCGGTGCGTACTGTAGGGGTGAGGGAGACGGGAGGTGAAGGCGAGGGTGAAATAATGCAGGTGTCAGAGCTGGTCAGCCCCCCATTACGCTCTCTCCAAAAACTATCCGTCTTGCGTGTAGTCGACGGCCTAGAAATAATTACTCCATCTGACCCGTGTAATGCCGCATGACCGGCGGTCAAACCCGGTCAATTTGCAGCGCGGCTCGAGCGGAGGGGGTGCAGGCGAGAGTTATGGCCATGTGCCGAGTGTTATCATGAACACATCCACCGACGCGGCATTAGGGTCTCTCTCAGCTACGACGCGAGGAACGGAACACGCCGAGGAGCGCTGCTGTGGTCAAATAATCAGCGTTTTTAGTTTTTATATAACGGCACATCCCGAGACAATTCAGAGTTATACGGATAGTTATAAGAGCAAAAACTCAATTTATTTCTCTATATACTCCCGTGCTACCCTAATGCACTTAGTCCAGTGTATGCTTCACATCCGGCCTCCCAGGAACTCCTTTAACAGTTCTGTCCGAGTGATGTGGTCCAGTTCCTCTAATGTGCAAGTGGTGTTGGTGAATGACAGTTCCCACAGACGGATGCGTCTGTCTCAATGAACGTATGGACGTCTTTTTTTTTTTTTTGACTGCGGTTAAGAGTCTTATCGCTTAAAAACTCTTCGTAAATCTCAGACTCCATTCACTCCAAGTCCCGGTTTGACTCAAACACCAGTTCCACTGCTTTAAAGTCATTTAAAAAACCCTGGGAATTTTTATGGTAGAGAATTCTACCATCGAAAAAAGTCTTCAAGCTAACTTCTACTGTGACTTGATCGCGTGATCCGCAGACTGGCACGAGCTCAATTATCGCCTGTTTACCTTTCACTCAGCGAATACATTAACCGATTGAACCTCGGAATAAATCGCAGGCCTGCCAACGGGAAAAAGCTGCCTCTCCTCCTGCCATGGCAAACCTGATTACCAGGAACGACGTAAAGGAGAGACGATACATAAATTAATTACGGGATGAGTGGGAGGAAGAAGAAGAAGAATAAGGAGAAAGAAAAAAAAAAAGCACGGCGTTGAATTAAAGCGGGTACATCTGTCAGAGCCCGAGCTCAGTGTGGTAATACCAGTGTAGGAACATTTAAACCCTTGAAGTTAATGATCCGCTGTGTAATTGGCAGCGCCGGCGAGAAGGATGACGCGGGAGCCTTCCTGTTCGAGTCGATAAGACAAAACACACACACACACACACACACACACACACACATGCAGGCAGAGTTTCAAGATCCGCCGGATTAATCCGTATTGTTGTCACAAAGCGGGAGAAGAACCGCTTGCATCAGTTCCAAAACAGCAACACCGAGCGGCGCTTAGTGAAGAGTGTGTGAGACGTGTGTGTGAAGTGTGCGCGCGACGTCGGAGTGTTAGATTAGCTAGAGGCGGGTGTTTCTGCGGTCGGTCTGACAGTGCACTGTCAGGGTGATGTACAGATCCTGGAGAGAAAAGAGACAGTAAAGCGCATAACACACACACACACACACACACATCGATACACAGAGATTTTAAAACCCGCAATGAAACTTTGAATCTTTAATTAATTTTTATATTAACGAGACTATTTTCATACAAAATGAAGACCTGCACTAACATTACTGTGCTGCCATAAACTGCTTTATCACCCTTTCATCACTAGCATAAATCATAAACATATATATATATATATATATATATAATTATTATAATTTTTCATTTTCTACTTGCAATTAATGACTTTTAATCAATTCAGAAACAAAACTACTTACGGACATTACCGTCACTTTTGGTCCTAGAAACACATTTCACCCCCAAGCTTTGATCAAAACCTGTACATTCAAGCTAGAGTGCCGAAACTTTTGACTTTTTGTGGGTTTTGTACTATTACACTGTTACTGCTCTCATGACCTCTTACGAGCACATTCCGTTATCTGTTATCTCTGATACCAAAAGCAGAAAAAACGAAAGTGAACCAAATCTCATCAACAAAAAGACACGACTAAAGGCATGTCTAAGCCACCGTCATATAATGTGACGTCATATAAGAAGAGCTCACCCCCTCCGAATGTGACATCATATAAGATGAACTCATCTCCTCCTAATGTGACATCATATAATAAGAGCTCATCCCGTCCTAATGTCACATCATATAAGAAGAGCTCATCTCCTCCTAATGTGACATCATATAAGAAGAGCTCATCTCCTCCTAATGTCACATCATATATAGTAAGACGAGCTCATCCCCTCCTTATGTGACATCATATAATAAGAGCTCATCTCCTCCTAATGTGAGATCATATAAGAAGAGCTCATGCCCTCCTAATGTGACATCATACAGTATATAGTAAGAAGAGCTCATCCCGTCCTAATGTGACATCATATAAGAAGAGCTCATCCCCTCCTAATGTGACATCATATAAGAAGAGCTCATCTCCTCCTAATGTGACATCATATAAGAAGAGCTCATCTCCTCCTAATGTGACATCATATAAGAAGAGCTCATCTCCTCCTAATGTGACATCATATAAGAAGAGCTCATCTCCTCCTAATGTGACATCATATAAGAAGAGCTCATCCCCTCCTAATGTGACATCATATAATAAGAGCTCATCTCCAACTAATGTCACATCATATATAGTAAGAAGAGCTCATCCCCTCCTAATGTGACATCATATAAGAAGAGCTCATCTCCTCCTAATGTGACATCATATAAGAAGAGCTCACCCCCTCCGAATGTGACATCATATAAGATGAACTCATCTCCTCCTAATGTGACATCATATAATAAGAGCTCATCCCGTCCTAATGTCACATCATATAAGAAGAGCTCATCTCCTCCTAATGTGACATCATATAAGAAGAGCTCATCTCCTCCTAATGTCACATCATATATAGTAAGACGAGCTCATCCCCTCCTTATGTGACATCATATAATAAGAGCTCATCTCCTCCTAATGTGAGATCATATAAGAAGAGCTCATGCCCTCCTAATGTGACATCATACAGTATATAGTAAGAAGAGCTCATCCCGTCCTAATGTGACATCATATAAGAAGAGCTCATCCCCTGCTAATGTGACATCATATAAGAAGAGCTCATCTCCTCCTAATGTGACATCATATAAGAAGAGCTCATCTCCTCCTAATGTGACATCATATAAGAAGAGCTCATCTCCTCCTAATGTGACATCATATAAGAAGAGCTCATCTCCTCCTAATGTGACATCATATAAGAAGAGCTCATCCCCTCCTAATGTGACATCATATAATAAGAGCTCATCTCCAACTAATGTCACATCATATATAGTAAGAAGAGCTCATCCCCTCCTAATGTGACATCATATAAGAAGAGCTCATCTCCTCCTAATGTGACATCATATAAGAAGAGCTCATCCCCTCCTAATGTGACATCATATAAGAAGAGCTCATCCCCTCCTAATCTCACATCATATAATAAGAGCTCATCTCCAACTAATGTCACATCATATATAGTAAGAAGAGCTCATCCCCTCCTAATGTGACATCATATAAGAAGAGCTCATCCCCTCCTAATGTGACATCATATATAGTAAGAAGAGCTCATCCCCTCCTAATGTCACATCATATAAGAAGAGCTCATCTCCTCCTAATGTCACATCATATACGAAAAGCTCAACATTTTTGTTTGTCTCTGAGATCTGTTTTAGCTTAAATAAATAGTAACATGTGGGACCTTTAAAGGACAAAGTGACATCATTAAAGTGTGCTATATTTTCAAAAGCACATTTATATAATTTACTTTTACTTATGGACATATACAATACAAAACTAGCATTTGGTTGATGAGAAAGACAAGAAAAACACCAAGGTGGATGTAGGGATTAAAAACATACATTGAGATGCGCACGCACACACACACATACACACAAAAACAAATGGCAGTCATTTATAATCGCATCGTGGCATCCGGGATTAAAACAGAAACCTTAAAAATGTTTAGAGTGAATGTGCAATTGTAAGGTACTACACTCACACTCCGATGACTCACAGAAATTACCCACTGCCCACTCCAGAAGTGCATGCATCAGACGCACACAGCTGATGCATACACACACACACACACGCACGCACGCACGCACGCACGCATGCACGCACGCACGCACGCACTCAGCTCATGACCTGACGACCCCCCACCCCCCGGATCTCATTCGAATCAACACATAAAAATATGACCAGAGACAGGCAGATAGGAAGAGGGTGCGCTTATTTATGCAAGTCTGATCATGTGGATGACAGCAGCTTTAGATGAACTGATGGCTGGTTGAACAGAAGAGAAGAGGAGAAAGAAAAGTCTGCGTGTCTGAGAGAACCCTTAAATCAGCCTGCGTTTGACAGAGGAACCATGACGAGCACCCCGACAACAACCTGTCGTCATTCAGAACCGTGTGTGTGTGTGTGTGTGTGTGTGTGTGTGTGTGTGTGTGTGTGTGTGTGTGTGTGTGAGAGAGAGAGAAAAAGAGAGATAGAGTGTACATGTGTGTGTGTTTTAATGGTCAAAGGTTAAGTGAAGAGGAGACAGTGTTGAGAGGCAAGTGTTATGCACCACTGACCACTCGAGTGCCACTCGTTCTCTCTTTCTTTCCCTCCACAAATAAAAATCACGCCGACACACGCGCACACACACACACACACCCGGCTCCTGACAGGCTGTCCGTCAAACTGTCGGCATGGCGATCCTGACCTTGAAACGCCAGCAACGATAAATATATGCAAAATAAAAAACTGTTCACGGACACTAAAACGATTTTAAAAATTGAATACAACTTTTACATTCTCACCCGTCGAACCAAGCGCTGTCTTTTATAGCATTGTGCGAAAGTTTGCACCCCCTCGCGTCTCATTTTCACCCCTTTTCTGTTGTCTATCTACGCGGCATTTTCTGCATCAGGTTACAGCAGAGCAGGCAATCATCCGCCTCAATAAAAGCCGCGTCGATCATAAACAACGGGAAGCGATTTACCCCATTAGATGCCATAAAACAAGTCTATAAAGCAGACTTGGCCTGTTTTTCATCCTACCGCTCACAGGTGGATCATGAGGCCTGGTCGGGATTTCCTCCCTGGCACCGACCGTACCGAGCTACCCTCCGCTCTGTACTGTAGCTGGCACCCGATCGCATTCTCTCATCTTCAGCTCATCCCCTCCTAATGAAGAAACCTTGGGGGGGGGGGGGGGGGGGGGGGGGTCGGGGGCGGTGGAAGTAGGGGTACGACGGCGCCTCGGGGCTCTGATGCGCCACGCCAGTTACTTACAGTCACTTTCTCGTTTACAGAGACGAAAATCACGATGTACAAATTAACAGTTAGCGTTTACAGCGGCTTGTGAAAAAGGGGCCTCCCGGACCTGGAGCCAGCGAGGGCGTTTTGGTCCGGCGATGGGAAGCAGATGTCAGGCAAGAGCCCTGCCGCTTGTTTTTTTTTTTTTCTTTGAACAGTAAAGGTGAGCCGTTATGGAGGAAAATAAATTCGCGAATAAACCGCTGAAGGTGTGTGACAAAGTTAAACTGGAAAAAAGTGATAATATTATCAATAGGGTGAAAATAATAAAATAAATATCTAGTGTACATACAGTATGTGCTTCCTAATGAATACTCTGTGACGGTTTGGTCAATGGTTAATGGTTATCAGTGCTTCCCATTAACATTTCAGGAGGAAAGTGCGATGACGACGACGGACGATCCCTGATTGTCACCCACGCTTCACAAGCATGTGACCCGAAAATAAATAAATAAATAAATAAATAGACGACAAAGAACAGGATGAGCGGCTCAGTGAAAATTTTTTTCGACAATAGAGCCTCCGAGTCGAATGCCGGGTGATGCTGTAACCTCTCGCAGCCGGAGGTCTAGAGAGAGCTGATTGGCCGAGCTCTCTCAGAGGGGAGGGATGAGAGGTACTTAGTGCTCTCACATTAATCACGGCTCTACAGCCAATCGGGGGCGTCCGTGAGCTAAAGCGAGCGGAAGGAGCGGATAGCGCTGTCCTCCGAGTGCGTTATGCCGCCCCGAACGGTGCGCGAGCGAGCAGTTCAAAAAGATGCGGGCGGCTGGTGTTACGTGGTTCAGAGGAAACACGTGATAGTCTTCGGCCCTCCCGGCTGAGTGGTAGTAGCAGCCTTAATGTGGGAGCCCCCTAGTGACAGGGAGGAATTGGACACGACTAAATTAGGGAGAAAATCGGAAAAAAATCAAAAAAAAAAAAAAAATCCTATAATCCTACTACAAAAATGCACAAGAAAAAAAAAAAAAAGACACGCCTTCTAAATCCATGGTCTTTCCTGATTTTTCTTCAGTTCAACATTTAACAATGTCCAAAATACACAAGAATCTCGTTTGAACAGTTGATATTGAGATGTTCTTGCTACTTCTGCTCTGTAAAGCTTCATAACGGGCTCTAATCTGAAGAAGATTTCGCCTCTCGAGGAATCGTTTCAGCCCTAATGATGAGACAAAAAAAAAAATTAATTAGTTTCTAAACTTTTGACTGGTACGGTATATTAGAACAGTCATCTATGAATGAACAAAATAACAAAATGTGTTAGTATGTATGAGCTTTCCTTATGGAGTTGTTCACGTAACCATTTTGGAAGGAGTCTCCAGTTTCAGAGTTTCGTACCACCAAAAAAAAAAACATATATAGTGGTACAACTTTCAACATGCAACATACAACAACGTGACTACAAGAAATTTTAGCAGCACAGAAATTTTAACGTGAAAGTGATATATCTCAGAAATTAATTATGGCGTAAAAGAAGACGAGTCCCACTTCCCTTATACACTATTTATCCACACACACACACACACACACGCGCACGCACACACACACACACACACACACACACACACACACACACACACACACACACACACACACACGCACGCGCACACAGCAGATAAACCATCCATGTCTGGAACACTAGATCAATCCTGTGTGTATTCCCAGTCCTCTGGGATGCTCCTGTGCTTACTGAGAGTATTGATTATTGACTATATATTAACACCGATCACACGAATGCTGACAGATGAACTCCAGTCGGACAGGTCAGTGCAGACAGTAAGTCACTAAGCTTGACGTCTTTCATGTAGCACTCTGTGTGTTCGCTTTTATAAATAACAAAGTGCCAGACCCCCCCTCCCCCCCATCACTACACACTCTGTCCTACTGAGAACCTCGCTCTACCACCCTGTCCTACTGAGAACCTCGCTCTACCACCCTGTCCTACTGAGAACCTCGCTCTACCACCCTGTCCTACTGAGAACCTCGCTCTACCACCCTGTCCTACTGAGAACCTCGCTCTACCACCCTGTCCTACTGAGAACCTCGCACTACCACCCTGTCCTACTGAGAACCTCGCTCTACCACCCTGTCCTACTGAGAACCTCGCTCTACCACCCTGTCCTACTGAGAACCTCGCTGTACCACCCTGTCCTACTGAGAACCTCGCTGTACCACCCTGTCCTACTGAGAACCTCGCACTACCACCCTGTCCTACTGAGAACCTCGCACTACCACCCTGTCCTACTGAGAACCTCGCTCTACCACCCTGTCCTACTGAGAACCTCGCTGTACCACCCTGTCCTACTGAGAACCTCGCTCTACCACCCTGTCCTACTGAGAACCTCGCACTACCACCCTGTCCTACTGAGAACCTCGCACTACCACCCTGTCCTACTGAGAACCTCGCTCTACCACCCTGTCCTACTGAGAACCTCGCTCTACCACCCTGTCCTACTGAGAACCTCGCTGTACCACCCTGTCCTACTGAGAACCTCGCTCTACCACCCTGTCCTACTGAGAACCTCGCTCTACCACCCTGTCCATGGCTGCTCACAGCACTACAGCGCCCACTTTTTCATGCAGTCAAGAGAAAATGCAAACAAGAAAATCATTAATTAATCAAAGCAAAAAGATTTTCCCCTCACATATTCGCTCATTTTAACAGAACGCGTCAATATTTTTGGAGTTAATATATCGCCGCTGAGAAACAGCAACATGACTCACCAAAACAGATAGTTAATATGATTTTTAAATACATTTTCGGATCTGTATTTCTGAAGGATTATATTTGCTGTCTTTGCCCTGGCGTTCGAAGGCAAAGCTAAAGGTCGTAATAGCGCGTACAGTATAATGAAAACGTCTTTAAATACCTCGCTGTGTTTGCGTGATCGGCCACCTTTGCGTCAAACACTGCCTGCACAGCTACTCGCTAAGGGTGGGGGGGGGGGGGGGGGGGGTATGACTGTGGCACTTAGCTACGAGAATAAAATATCACTGTCATTATGTTAGCTCCTTCAGCAATATCCATACTTCCAAAGGACCATGAATAATAAAAGAAATGGGTCTGAATTTTAAAAACCAGAACATAAGTCATGGTGGATGGTTGATCCCGCCGCACAGTGTATAGAAGCCTCGCGACAGACAAATCAAGCTAAGTCCACATAAGGGATCAATGCGAGCACCAAAGGCCCCGGGGTCGCCCCTATATTACACCGCAAACTTCATATTCACTCATTGATTTGCTTTTCCGAATAGTATATCACTAAACTCCGATGGGATCCAAGACAGAAGCGGGGACCAGGGTCAAGCACAGCACACGCACACACACACACACACACACACACACACACAAACACACACGCGTTAGCCGAATATTGATGGCCAAGCAGAAAGAAATGACTAAATATCCAGATCAATAACTAGTTACCACCGCGACAGCCTGCGAGATGGAGATATATAAATATACATCTTTATGGCTACGGGAGCATTCATAATGAGAGGCTTGAATGAGTGCTCCCCTTAAGGTAAAGCGTTTGATTAGCGCCAGAGCAGAGGTTAGCGCTTGATGTGCTGATACAGTGGGGAAAAAAAAACAAAAAAAACAACAAGGCTAACACTAATGCTAAAGTTTATAACAGAGAGATCAGGGATCGGACAGAAGCCAAATGTGTACCCAAGTAAGATTTCTCTTTCAGACATGTTAATCAGGCTTTAATCCTCTACTGATGGTGATGGTGATGATGAACTACTGATGAATCCATCATTATAAGTCAAACGCTACACATGGTGCAGGAGATAAAATAGCACCCTGTTGTTAAACGTATAATAAGACGCATGGACAAACTGAGAAAAAGAAAATTAAAAAATTAATTAAATGTTTGTTTGATTTTTATTTATACACTGCCTTGCGACAATGTCCATTGTGAAATGCATTATATAAATTAGTGAAGTGAATTAAACTGAATATGGTTTAAAACATTACCATTTGCTCAGCATCATTCTTGCTAGAGTTCAACGTAAATCTTTTATATCGCTCTATTCAACTGTAATACAGTATATTGGATTCCAATATAAAGTTTTAATTTTATAATTCAACTTAGTGAAATTAATTTTTTAAACTTGAATTTTTTAACGTAACAGACAGACAATATACTTTCAACGTGGCTGCTGCCACATTTACTGTATATTTCTTAATACTTCAAACTAGACAATATTCTTCATAATGTCTAAAATATAAAAGAATTTCAGGTCAAACAAAGCACTTTGTCATCCGCATATCGCTAGCTAGACAGAGCTTTGCAAGCTGAATGTTAAAACCTTGATCATTAGGCCAATGATACCATTTTACTACCATTTTCCATTTTACTAAAATCTCAAAATTTCTATTTCAAATTTAAAACAATCTCAGATTTAAACAGGCAAAATGTTAACAAATAAGAACTAAAGGGATGGGATGTATTGCAAAACAATCTTGAATATTTTGTTAATTCTTTTTGTACAATAATACTTTTTACGTTTTTTCGGGTATCATGATTTCCTTTTATAACTATTTTTTTCATTATTAATAAATAAGTCAAATCTAAAAGCAACTGATTCAATGTTCAAATTTTATACCAGATGTTTGAAATTGTTCAAATTTTGTAGTTTTAAATAATGTATTCACAAATAATAAAAGTTTTTATAAAATTATTTTATTGAATTAAAGTTCAAAGTAGGGTTATTTTATCATCTGTTCAATGTCTAGCAAGCAAAATAGCAATCATTTCACAAATTACACTTAAATTCAAAGTAAAAGTGAAATTACATCATTTTGAGGGTCATTTTAAATGGAAATGTAAAAAAAAATGTCATATTTTACTAGCTAGCATTATGCTGATAAAAATATAGTCCTACACTGAACTTTGTCCATGGACTTTTTCTAGCTAGAACTTTCAGCCCAAGATCTTAAATTTTAGACAAAAAGATAATTAATTTAATTCTAATCAACTTATATGTTGATAAATTTTATGTATTTACCAGCTGCGACTAATTCAGATGGTTATAGCCAGTTGCTCTTTTTTAATCTGTACATTTTGCATGTTTTGTCCTGTACAATTTTTTAAGCTTTCTATGATGGTGCCTAACACCTAGTATCATTAAAAAGGAATGTGATTTGCTTTAAAAGCGCTATAAGGATTTTGTTTCTTTCGCTATAAGGATTTTTTTTCTCTTTCAAACATAAGATATCCAAAATAATGCTATAATCATGACAACTGTATAACTATATGCAAACATATCTTCAAATTAAATTTTTTAACACCACCACTAAGTTTGCTATAATTAACATTATCATTAACATTCCTATCTTTGATGCTTATGATCCTATTAGAAGACATCATGGCTTAATTGCACGTATCAGAAAAGCTAAACTAAGACCTTGTAAACACTCAGCTGAGCCTGTCCTTATTTACAGCACAAGGTCATTAGTGAAGACAGCATCTCCCTCATTACTTCGACCCCAAACACCGACCAGCCATAAAGAGGCAGGAGAGCAGATAATGCCTTGGTCCTTAATTAAGCAAACCTTACTGCTTTTACTTAATCACTGTGTACTATTACCCTTCCGAGACTTACTGCTCTTTTAAAATTAAAGTCAAGGCCGGGTGCTTTTAAATCATTCACAGTTTTTCAGATTCTCAAAATAAACCCATCCCAAATTGCTTTTATTTTATTGAATTATTTTAGTTTAATTCATTTATTTATCCGAAGGGGCATCTTATACAAGAGCACATTGCATTACAAAAAAAAAAAAAAAAAAAATCTCCTCTTCTCATCCGTGCCCTGTTTTCATTTAATCACCAGCTCTATTAAACTTCCCTACCTCCAATTTCCTTTTTTTTCGGTCTCTCCTTCAAAATAAAAACCATCCCCGGGTTCCCTCTCCAGCCCTAAATCAGGGTGCATGAGGGAATGAGTTAGTAGGAGAGGGAACAGACGGAGGCCCCGTGTGGCTAAAGGCCACGGTGAGCCGTAGCTATCGGCGACGGTGCCGGGATTGACATGTCATTGTGGCAGCAGGTAATGTGTGTGTGGATTAGCGGTATGATGGCCTGATCAATACTCGCTGCTGTGGCCATTAGGAATGCAGCAGGAAGTCCCCCCACCCCCCTTCCCTCCCTCCACCCTGCGGTAATAAAGCAGGAGTGTCGAGCTGCTACTTCATTTGCTACCTCCATTAGTGTAATGGTATCATTATCAGCCGGGGCAGTATTTTTCTAACCCCGCTCCACCACCTTGTTTCCTCTCTCCTTTCTCACTCTTTATGGACAGTCGCCTGATGAAATCCGGAGCTTTACGGAGCATTACGTCCCTTGATCCTTCTTCCTCTCTCCTTCCGTTGTCATTCCCTCATTTCCCGGTGTCGAAGTCAGGGCGTGTGGCGGCGCGCACGTAGCTGGTTTTTATGTATTCCTGAGTGTGCTTTACACCAACAGCATGCACTATTTCTCCATTATGGAGTCATTAATAGAGGCTGGCCACGTGTTGGGTAATGGAGAGAGAGGGAACGGCGGAGAGAAAGCTGCTGATTAGGCCGAAAGTGACACCGCTGCGCGCTAAAACATCGGCTCCGACACGACAGCGCCTGGACGTGAGGGCCCGTAAATCGTTAGCTTTACACTAATTTACAGGGAGCCATTTTAGCAGGGAGGGGAATCGATTAACCGAGACGGACTGTGTGGTCACATAATCAGCCTGTAGCCGGAGCTAGTTGTTAATTTAACAGAATTGCCAAGGGGAACACAAACCATTTTAATGAGTGTTTAGGAATTAAATAGCCTAAACAGCTTGCTCCGGCAAACACACCAGGCCTGAAAGCCAATGAGCCGAAGCCACTTCGACTGATAGGCGAAGAGGGGGATGAAATTTATAAAAAAAAAAATTAAAAAGTGAAAAAAAAAAAAAAAGAGAAAAAGCTTTGGAACATCTGGCAACCCTCTGCTGTCATTACTTACAGCCCAGTCAGGTGAAAAACTCCTTTATCTTTCTTTCATACGTCTCCTTTTTTCCCCTCATCGACGCACTGTTTAGTGTGTCAAAAGCACATTTCATCACAGGACAAGGTTATCCTGTCGACAAAATGTCAAACGAAGTAGTGGATCCTTCACTGGTTACATGTGCTCGGGCGTAGCGCATGTTCCCCACATGGCGAGGAACCTACAGTAAACCAGGCGTTTGTCACAAAAACATCCACAGCCACGTCCGTACATGTAACAGCATGACCATTAGGCAGTATTTATAGTAATCTACTTTAATCCAGCCTCAACAGGCAGCCGGCTTCGTTTAAGTCGAGGGATCGTTCGCTCTGTCCGGCGCTTTTAGATCAAATAGTAACTCTGACTGTATTTCTATGAGCAAAGGGCCGTGTAAGGGCACTTCTTAAGCGATGAAGTCATCCGTTAATAGTCTATTAGCCAACAACATGCCATTTTTACGGTACAAGATGATAATTAGAACAGGCTTTTCATCATGCATGTGCGCCACATATGGATAGGAAATCCCTGGCGGAGCTGAGCCGAGGACGAGACGTTTTTGAAGGGGGAAGGTGGGGGGAGGGGGAGGGGGTGGGTGAAAGCTTTAAAAGACAAATCATTCACAGTCTCTTCTGAGAAACGCGAAAGGACACGGCAGGGTACGTCCAAGCGACTGAGCAATAGCAGCAAACATGTCTTTGTTTAAGTCTACAGCCTGTGTCCACACTTATTACTTATTATGATAAAGTAGGGAAGTTTTTCACTGTAACAAGTCGCAGGCATAAGATCCAGTCGACTGGTTCGACTGTTCTGCGGTTTTTCAGCCGTTTAGTCATGGAGTTTTTCCCCGTCGTTGCTTCTTTTGTTCATGGTGAGAAAGAATACGTAGGAAAGAGAAGGGGAGAGAGAGAGAGAGAGAGAGAGAGAGAGACAGAGAAAATGTTCTTAACAGAGAGAAAAGAAGGAGGATGGCAAGAGAAAGAAAAAAAAAAAAACTAACTGTACTTCTAGTTAAAAAAAGAAGACCATATTCGATGCCATCCAGCACTTTCATGCCAATACCACCCAGATAATCAGCACTGGCTCAATATCGTCTGTCTGGCTCTGGCTGATCTGATCACATGATTGCTGCTTTCTATATTCTATAGATTCACACAGAAAAGAAAGAATGAAAAAATTGAAGCAACAGAGAATAATAATTTTTTTTATCTTGATTAATCTCTGCCAGTTCTGATTTTACTCCATGGAAACATGCACTTTTGTGGTAAAAGGGTTTATATACCCTCATCATGAGCATGAACATTCATGGGAACTCTTAATATGCAGGCCAAAGAGGTGCTGATGCAAGAGAAGGCCATCATAAAGCTGACAAAAAAATAAAACAGACCTTAAAAGAAAAGTCCATTCTTAAAGAAAAAAAGTATTGCACTGGTGAGCCGAGCAACATCACAAATCCAGGAAAACCACAGCAGACAAGAAAAGTGGATTTTGGAAAGAGTCGGAAAAATCAGTTTCTTGGTGAGGACAAACCTTTTCATGACATCTAACCAAGTCAAGAACTTTCTAGAAAATGTAGGAGTATCATTGTCAATGTTTACATCAGAGATGGCTTACCTGAAGATGCAAAGCCATTAATAAGAACGTCAAGGCCATATTAGTCTGCACCACAATGACTGCAAGAAAAGAATATAGTTGCAAGCAATGATGACGGGCCCAAGCACCCTGTGCCATCACCACCCCGGGCGCACCGCACAACCTGTGTTATTTGAGTGTGTTATGACCTCAAAAAAGCCATCGTCACTCGGTTGCACCGCACAACCTGTACACGTCACACACGATACAGGGCTAATGTCAGTTTAGGCCTAAATATTTTTTGAGCGTGTTAGTGTGTGTGTGTTAACATTTCTGATGTTTATGTGTGTACAATAGGCCACAGATGCTGGAAAATAAGCCTCACACTATGATGTTCCTGAACGTGATGTCACAGAAGCTGTCACTGAATATAATGTCACTCAATATAATGCCACACAGAAAATTATTAATCATTTGTCGTTGTAAATTTAAGACATTATTACGGCTGACCCGTTTGAGATATCGAAAATCCCTCAGCAATTATGCATCCTCAATGTCTTTAGATCTCTTCGGCCCGGTTTGGTGGTGATTGTATAATTTCCCTAGGAGGAGTATATCAAAATCCATCGGGTGCGTTTTTGCAAACGACCCAAAATAACCGGCCTCCTGTTGAGTTGAGCCCAGGACATGCAGTGCGAAAGTTGTTCAGCTCGATGAGCTCTAAATGTGTACCGAGGTTTGTGTGCCTACGTGAAAGTGTGTATGAGCTATGCAGCAAAATCTTGTGTGGGGGCCTGGGCCACGAGACTCTCAGGCATCCTGATGGCAGCAGATTCCAACCTGTCTGCAAAGGTTGATGAGTTTTTGAGCATGTTAAGACCCCCGAAAAGTCCAAAAGAGTGGAAAAAATAATAATCCTTAGAAAAACAAGAGGGTCCTGCACACCTTATAGTGCTTGGGCCCTAAATATAGAAAAGGAATGGAAGATCTCATGTACCACATCATACTACATCATCATTAAACAAGGCGGAGGCAGGGTTATAGCATGGGCGTGTCCGGCTGCCAGTGGAACTGTATCATTGCTGATTATTGATGATGTGACTACTGATTACTGAATTCTGAAGTGTATAAGAGCTCTTCTTTCTGTTCCGATTCAGTCAAATGCTGCAAAACCCACAGGACAGTCCTTCACACTACAGATGAAGAGCGACCCAAAACGGGCAAAGTCGCTCATTAGCCTGACCGCAAACAAGCAGCTGCAGTAAAGGACTGGCAAAGCAGTTCAAGGGAGAAAACATTGGCTACATTTGCAGAGCCATATAGTAGATATTAAAATATATTTAAAATGAAAAGTCCAGATTGAAATTAAGATGTACTGATCCAATACGGTACCTTACTGTAAGTACTGAGATATGGTCTGACCCAATTCACTCATGTATTTTATTCGGTTTCCTTTTTTTTATGTCATTTCTCAATATAAATTTTTGTGGTGTGAGGAATGAATATCTGCTCAGGGTACGCATAAAGTCAGAGCAGGAACAGGTTTGGTTTATACCCGCCATCCAACAAATTTTTGTCCCGATTCTGAACTTCACACATTTATAATTCTGTTTTTTAACATTAGTCACTTATTTTAAGTGATAGGTTGTCGCTATTTATCAGATATAAGCCAAATGTGTACTGATTTGTTCTCCTTTCTAGGTATTGCACAATCTTTAAGCAGAGCCTTGCCTCTCAAAAAATGCAGACAATTAGAACACGGGGAAGACTACTGACCTGACAGTTGTCCAAACGATTATCATCCACAAGGAGAATAAGTCATAGAAGGTGGAGAGTTGAAAAGTTGAAAAGGTGGACAAGCAACACGACTTAAGAAAACTGTCAAGCAAAGCCAATTCAAGAACTTCGGAGAGCTTTACAAAGAGTGGAATGAGGCTGGAATGGGTGTATCATCTTCAAGAAATGGGATACACCTGTTGCAGTCTTGGTATCAAGCCAATCCTGAACCAGGGATAATGTGAGAAATGTCTGACCTGGGCTAAGGTGATTAAGTAAGTGATTAAGTAGGTGATTAAGATTAACTAAGAAGTGGATTGATGCTCATTTCATTTGGAAATCAACGAACAAGAGTCTGGAGAAAGATAGGAGAAGGACACAATCCATGTTGTTTGAAGTCCAGTGTGAAATTTCCAACCGGGAATGATTCGGGGCGCCTGGTGTTGGTCCACAACAAGGGCCAAATTTACTTTTCTAGCAGATGTCAAAACTAACACTAATGACCTGAACCTCATAGAGAATCTAAGGGCCACTGTCAAGAGGAAGTTGAGAAACACCTGACCCAACAGAATAGAGTTCAATAACATCTCAGCAATGCCACAGGCTGATCGCATCCATGCTGTGCCGCACTGATGCAGTAGGAGCCCCGACCATGTATGGAGTGCATAAATAAACATCATTTTTCAGTATTTATGCGTTATAAATTCTTTTTTTAATTGATCTTAGGAAAATTCTAATAGTTTGAGATACTGAGGTTTTATTTTCAATGAAGCCTTAATCATTCAAACTGAAACCAAAAATATCTTGAAATATTTCACTTTACATACAAAGAATCTCGAATATACAAGATCAAATCACGTTTGAAAAAAGAGAGTATGATGCTGTGTATGATTGCACCTGATGGTCAAACATGAGAATTGCAACATGTGTTAACGGAAGACTATCGGGGTCAGGATCGCTCTGTCCCTTCGGACAAGACAGGAGAAGTGAACACAATAAATAAGTTGATTACGATACTATGCAGCCAGCAAGATCAGTTTTACAAGTTTTACAGCAAATTATTAGACATGTTGGATACTGTGTGTGTGTCTATGATTTATAGAACCATTTCTATTGTTCAATATACTGCAGAGATTGTAAAACAGAAATGGGGGATTTTGGACGGAATAATGTCCGTGTATCCAAAATTCATGTTTTTCACATGCAAACACACAGAGGGAAAACAGAAGGAAAAAAAAAGATCAAGTCTTTATGTTCCAATGAATTCTTTACGAATTATTCTTTCAGATCATGTGTGTGTGAGAATGTGGTTTTAGATGTATTCTGGATGGAAATGTTGCTGAAACCTGGCAACCGTGGTTAAAAATATTAGCTCAAAACAAAACACATCAAAGACCCAAACTGTCACCCTCAGCTTAAGAGAAAATTGGTTCGGATGGTCAGGAACAATCCAGGAACCGCCAAGGCGCAGGCTTACCATGAACTGGAAGCTGATGGAACACCAGTGTCACCGTCTCCAGTCAAACCAGTTTTATATCATCATGGATCATGAAATGGGTTCTGTCCAAGAAAGACTCTAGACTTCAAAAATTGACACCTTCAAACTCGACTAAAGTTTACAGCGAGACCACAAGCGCAAAGAAAAATCATTCTGGAGGAAAGTTTGGACCAGAGGTATGTTCGGAGGATAAAGTTGAAAGGCATTCAACCCTGCATTAACTGTTAAGCAGGGTGGTGGTAGGATCATGCTTTGGTTTACTGTTTTACTGCCAGTGGAAGTTGATTGAGCAATGATAAGGGATGAGGACTATCTCAGGATTCTTCTGCAGAACCTGACAAAATCACCATCGAGACAAGGATAAACTTTAAAGCTGGTTGTGGAATAAAGAAAGCTTTTGGAGATTGAACCCTACCGTACATTTGTGAACTGGCACAGGCCAAATATAAGACAAGAATTCAGCAAGAAGCTTGCAATGGGATGTTGGATGGAACCAAATATTAGGTGAGGTGCTGGATTTATCATTTTGACCCCTGGATTGATTTTAGAAAATCCAAAATGAATTCAAATAAATATATCTTCTACTACATAAAAAGACCACTTTAAGGAAACCATTGCAAGCCCAGTACTGCTGTGACAACCATGTTCACGTTGACTGAAACTTCTGACCTTCTAGTCCTGCGGATACTGTGGTAAAGACTAGCAGCGCTGTCTTCTCAGTATTCATCCATTACTGATGCTGCAAAACTGAAGGCAGGACTGTAAATCAACCTAAGAAAGTTATACGATATATAAAATCTCCCTATAAAACTGTAATAAAATTATAGAACCTACTAGTGCACATGCTCTGTCCTGAAAATCAGCAGAGAAACTTATTGAAAATGTTGAAGAAGTTTAAACCACACACATTTTTTTTTTATATAAGAAAAGACATTCAGGGCTTTTTCTGTGCGCTGGCAGGAGTAAAGAAGAATGATGTGTTGTTGCCTCGCTCAGCAAGTTGTTACGGTTCATGCAGGGCTACAAAACAGGATTATTATAAAAATACAACACGGTTTGCTTCTGTCGATCTCAAAGCTGCACACAGGACGTTTTCGGATATAAAGGGTGAAATCATCTCGCTGGACTTCGCAACGATTAGCGATTCCCATACTCACACCACTCATCCCTTTGACGTCGCCATGTCCTGTTCACGAACATGGGTTTGGAATGTAATTACTGCCATGAACCGCTTTGCACTCGAGTCTGTATGAGTGAAAAGTCATGACTTCAACATAAAAGATCTCAGACTGAGTGCTAAGCACACAAGATAATTATCTACAATTAGGCACTGGTACACACACATACCCCTTTTTCACCAAGACTACTTCAGAGCTCGTTCAGAGCCGGTGCCCAAATTTTACCCGGTTCTTTTTTTTTTTCCAGACAGCCAAAACACCGGCCCTCAGACATAAAAACCGGGTCCATGGCAGCACCAACACTTTGCTCAGCTGACTTTGGGGCTGCATTATGACAACCTACTAAAGGTTTTCGTTTGAAAAATGAACTCAATAGTTAGTTCAAATGCTTGCTACAGTAGTAATGATGGTCTGATCCCAAAGTAGACTCGCAAAGCCAGGAGAACTGAAGATCACCATCGTTGTTGTTATTGTGCTTGCCGCTAGCATATTATTTTGCCGTTAGCATTGCTGGGAAAGTACAGACATTCATACTGTACGTATACAGTGAAGTCAGTTCTCAGGAGGTTCGCAGTTGAACCAGCTCTAAACCGGCGCTAGCACCAGACATGAACTAGCACCTGGTTCACTTTGGTGGAAAAGGGGTAAACGCATGAGGATCATGGAGACCACCATGAAATGACAACCATTCATTTTATTAAAATCTGTTTAAAATTGTCTTTAAAATCTGTTTTCCAATAAAACAAACTGGACAAAATGCAGGAAGTGTTTTACCATTAAATAGGTAACATTTGTCTCAAAAAAAAAAAAAAAAAAAAAGCGAATATGACGCTTGTATGGTATAACATGTTTTAACAGAAAAATTAATGAAAGAAATGATTGATGCAAAATTTTAATCTAGATTTTTTTTTTTCAAGCTGCTTCATGAAAATGTCCATTGATAAATTGATCCATTCACGTGTCCCATACCGTGACGTAGTGACAAGACTCTCTAGCCCATGGAAAAAGAAAGCCAGTTCTTAGGAGATTCGCTATTGAACCAGCTCTGACCTGGCACTAGCACCAGACACTAGCACCTGGCCATCCGATACATCGGGGCGATGCACACTCCCCACATCCTGGAGATATAGCTCTTGTTCCTGTGGCAGTTACTTAAGGGGTCGGGTTGCCCGCACGACGCCCAGCTGCCATTCACACACTACGGGTTGCCAAAAAAAAGGCTGAAAAAAAGTTATCGGCGCTCCCCTGCCCCCCCCCCATGACCTCTAGAACCAAGAAACAGGCAGGAAAATCACTACAGACCCCTCACACCCCGGACACAACCTTTTTCACCCACTCCTCTCGCTGCAGAACGCTGTACACCAAAACTGCCACGCACAGGAACACCCTGACTATCCACTGCAATCCACTGTGTAAAAGCACCAACATGATTTGTTTTATTTATTTATTTATTTTTACAAACCTCTTACACACTACTGTACATTACGGGTACTTGCACAAATCAAGCATTTTGTACTGTATATTGTGTAAAAGCACCAACATGCTCCTTACAAACTTCTTACATCCTACTGCACATTACTGTTGTTTGCACTACTTATTATACAGTATGGGATGCAGACTACGGTCACTTAGCCACCTTGTTCACTTCATGTATATCTGTTACATAACCAGAATTATTTCTTCTTATATTATACCAAATTATATTATATTATATCATATTATTATATCATATCATATTATCTTATTTTCCCATAGGTGGGAAACGAACCCCGAACCTTATTTTTAAATAAAGAGTATATTCTTGATTAAACCTGCTTGTTGTTTCTTTTATGCAAGAAATAATTTAACGAAACCTGTGAACTCGTTGAACTCTACAGAGTTGCATGTAAAGTCCAATGATTTCTTTTTTTTTTTTTTTGGACGATACTTTGTTTTTAGACAATAACAGCAGATTATTTTATAAAATATCATGAATGCATATGTATTTGTTGATCAGTGTTATTGTATAGGGCAGGGTGAGTGAGATAAGAGTTTTATCTCCAATTTTCATTTATTGTCAGCTCATTCTCCAGCACAGATCTTTACCAAACTCTATTCATCAACACACAAACACAAGAATAACACAAGGGCAGCAGTCAGGGATCAGTGGCATTTTTTCAGGTTATTATTTTTCCCTTCATGTCAGCCTGCAAGCACACAGGGATATCTAATAACAATAAATAAATAATGATAATAGTAATAATAAAAGGAAAACATGGAAGCAAAGGGAGAGGCGCAGGCTTGTTAAAGCTCTTGAAACAGAGACACAGAGCATGCAGCCTGCACACACACACACACCCACACACTCCTCACACACTCTGCAAGTGTGTCTCCTCGGTCTGACCAACTGAGAGAAACGTCCAAGCGATACCTTTCTCCTCTTTTCCCTCTCACTGTCATCCGATCTCTTCATGTTCCTGGAGTACTGTTTACACTGCCTCGAGCTCGCGACGCGTCGGCGCGGGACATGTAGTTCGCATCCACTTCCGCAATCCTAATAAACCCTCTTTTAGAAATCATGAAACGACACAGTGTCGGAGAGGATTTCCTGCGTGTAATGTGGAAACAATAATTCGTCTGGCTGTGCCACGAATTGTGTGTGAGCTACGGCAAAGAAACGCACACGTCTTCCGGGGACGTACTACATGTCCCAGAATTCTGGCGGGGAAGATTACGTCACGGTCAGCTTTGAACCGGAAGCCGGAAGTATACCGCGTTGTCGAGATTGCGAAGTGTAGACGTTTGTTGGGGGGGGAATTAGTAAATTGAGCCAAATGAGTGTGAATATTATGTTTTTATTAAAAATAATAATAATAATAATAAAGTGCATTAATGCTGCCATTCACATTCTGGAAAATAAACTTGATGCGTTTTGTTATGGTATACGTGTGTGAATTTATACATATATATTTATACTGTGTTTATATACAGTATATATTCATGCATGCATACATGTACATACTAGGGCATTCAAGTCAAATCGGGACTTAATGAAATTAATTCTCATTAATGAAGGCTTGAAAGCGATTTACGGAGCACATCGTGATGAGACTCTTAGCCACAGTGAAACATTTGAATGGTGCAAACATTATAAAGAAGGCTGTACGTCTGGGAATGACGATCCCGGCCGAGGACGCTCAGAGCCCACTGCAGTCATTTCCATGGACGTTTATTTCTTACCCTTGAAAATCGACGGATAACTTGTCACAGACTTGCACAAGAGACGCGTCTGTCTGTGTGAACTGCACACGCAATCATTCAGCATCACCACTTGCACATTACAGGAACTCGGCTGGGAGTTTTTACCACATCCCTATATGGTAATGTCCTCCATTCAAGCCATTTGGCCCATTAAAGGAGTTCCTGGGAGGCTAGCGTTTCAGACGTAAAAGTGAAGCTGGCAGTCCGATCGGTGTGTCGTGCTGCGATGTTGTTATTATTATTGGTATTACTACGGCATTGATGGCTCAGTGGTAGGCTTCTCGCGTGCCATGTGGAAAGCCCAGGTTTGATTCCCACCCGATGCTCAAACCCCAGCCACTGGATGCAGTGCCGGTCTCACATTCAGATAAATGCGTCAGGAAGGGCATCTGGCGTAAAACCTGTGCCAAGTTGTGTGCGGATAGGATGGTCCACTGTGGTGACCCCTCGGTAGGAGCAGCCAACTTATATTATTATTAAGGGTGGTGGTGGATCTGGAGTCCATTATGCAAACACTCAATAACACTTTCATTCACACCTAGGAGCAATTTCGCACAGCCAGTCCGCCTGCCAGCATGTTTTTGGAAGGTCAGAGTAGAATGCACAGAAACAGCAAATCAGGACAATAACTCAGGCTCAAACCAAGGACCCTAGAGCAGTGACCGGGCAGCACTGCCTTCTGCCTGCTGCGCCATCGTACCACCCTGCACCGAACAGCATCATATTAATCAAATACTTACAATGATATGTTTCTCAGTTTAAAAAAAAAAAAAAAAACAATGCCTAAATATGCGCACACGTCATTTCACATTAGCTTCAGTAGGCTTCAAATCAGAAGCAGGACTTTGCAGCTCATATACAATACGATCATTCTTTGAACATACTCCAGCACTGCGTCTTGCCAAGTCTCTTTCAACTCTCTGCGGATCGCAGCCAGGTGCTTCACAGCCAAAAGCTCCCCGAACAAGTGCTGTGCTCATTTTTCCCACACAACACTTCAAACTGTGAAAGAATATGTAGGAACATTTCTGTATCAAATAAGCACATACTGAAGGAAAAAAAAGGACAGCAGATACCTCATAATCTTTTTTTTTTTCTTTTTCTGAGAGTGTTGAAAAGCGCTCAGGCGGTTATTCGTTTCAGCTGAAGACAAGAGAGCACGTCTGCGAAAGACATAAGCCGTGGCCCCCTTCTGCGCTGAAGGTTTGAAAACACCTGTTACATATTACCATTACAGGCTTTGATCAGTGTCTTCATTAGACCTCTTTGTAATCTCTTTTCTTTTATGGCACGGTTGACCAAGGCCAGGCGGGTACAGTGATTTAACACATGTGTTCCCTTCACCTGTCTTGTAAAAAGCTCAAAGCTCTCATACGTTCAAAGATCTCGTCGTCTCTGGCATCCTATTGCAATAAACGCGAGAGCTCTTTTGATTCCTATTTATAACCTACATTTCCTCCTTTCTCCTTTCAGCTTCGAGAAGAAAGGATCTGTTCGAGATATACCTAGCCCAAAGTGAATCCATATGCATTAAAAGAACATATACAATGTGCATGTGTGTGTAGTAATAGTCGTAGCGCTTTCTCGTTTTTTAAGCTGGAAGGAAGTTATTATTCTGTTAGACATTTTTTAAACATAGTAAAGTTCGCGACTCTTAATTCGTCTTGTCTCGTCTCAATGTGCGATCTTGTACGGTTTATGTTCTAAAGATTACAACTGTCAGTCATGTGGAGTCTGCATGTCTCATAGCGTGTCCTGGACTTTGTGAGCCAACGGATCGGCCCCATCTCACCCGCGTCCCGTTACTTTACAATGCTTTATGTTCAGTAACCTCGGGTTTGCTCAGATATGGCTCTAGCATGACCAAAGAAGAAAAAAAAAAAAAAAAAAGCAAAAAGGGATGGAAAAAATAAAAACGACCTTCTGTAGCCCATCAAATCCTCCACTGTCTTTTGTCTGGCCAATTTTCTGTTCCCACTTTGCACCGCAGGAGATGTTTTGCGTTATTGCGCATTGCATCACCGCAGGATGACCCTCTCACGGGGTTGTCTTCTAGGCATTGATGATATAACGAGCGTATAAAAATATCGAGAAAGAACAAAGCGAAGAACGAAAGCAAATGGATAAAATCAAAGGTGGAACATGCTTGTAGCAGGAAACTGAGCGAAAAGCAGGCCATTGTAAAGATCCATATTAGAAACAGACGTGAATGTAAAAAAAAAAAAATCACCCACTATAATGATAGACTTCCCATGTAGTTTCTTTTTTTTTTTCTTCTTTTTTTTTAAATAAGGCCACCTATGCTTTATTAATATATATCGCCCAATTGTGATGTGGTTTCTTCAAAAGAAGTTCCAAATACATGGGCCAACATTGTCCAGTAGCATTATTGAATCTCAGGACATTTACATCGTTGAAAAGCAAACTCTTACCCCCGATCCTACCCACAATGCACTTGGAGACAATGAGAGCCATTTTTTATTTGTATTAATGAGCATGTGGAGTGAATGTGTCTCGGCTGTGCCCTAGCTTTTCGATGCTGCGCCGTAGGAAGCTGTTATTTGTCAGTGCTGTAAAGCAGATTGCTGCCCAGTGGTTTCCATTAACATCAAAGCTTCCTTCGCTGGCAGTAATAGTTATATCAAAACCTGAACTCCATTATTTAGCTCTTCCACGCTGGAGTCCTCAGATGAATTACAGTCACAAGGGTTCTTTACGTGCTCATGTTCTATTTTTGGTTCGTGACTGTTTCTCAGGGGGGGGAAAAAAATCCTCTTTTGTGCTCGACGCTGGTTTTGTTTGAGCTCCGTGTTCGTCATATATGATGTGAATTGACAGATGACAATGCAGGACTTTTGGCTCCCAGGAAGTCGAGGCCCAGAATGCAGGAAATGTGTTTTTGTTTGGGTTCGTCTCTGTGTGGTGTTCGGCCACCGTGAGCCGCCAGAACAGCTTCAGTGCGCCTTGGCACAGATTCTCCAGCTCTCTGGAACTGTAGAGAGATGAGCATACTGTAGCATTTGATTAACTTCATTTTGATTCTCATCTAACCATTTACTCTGCCCTCGTGTCCTCATGGATGGAGGGGGGCGGCGTCATCTGGATGAGAACCACACCCATGTGGGTCGCGGTGTTTGACTAGAGAATTAGGATGATCGATCGGATGAGCTTTATTAGTTTGCAGTGATGCTATCTTTTAAATGACACAAAAATAAATCCCCCTTTATAGCATATACAGTATATGTACAGTATTCATTAACATTTCCTAATGGCAAAAATATTGTTATTATTCATTAATTCATTCACTCATTATACTACGGTCACGAGATCCTGGAGCCTATGCCAGAAAAGTTACTGGTACACTCTGGACAGAATTCCAATCCATTTCAGGGTAGAAATACTGTACACTACGGGCAATTTTGGGAACACCATTTACCACCTAATCTGTCGAAGGAAACTGGAGTACAATGAGGAAACCTACCAAGCAGAACATACAAACTCCACGACCCGCAGACCTATGGTGAGAATCGAACCATCAACATTAGAGGTGCAAAGCCACATTGCTAACCATTATGCCTTCATACCACCCATTATTATTATTATTAATATTATTATCTTCATTCACTCACCATCTATACCGCTTAATCCTGTATTCATGGTCTGGAGCCTATCTTAGGGCACAAGGCGGGGTACACCCTGAACAGGGTGCCAATCCATCGCAGGGCACACACACACTCACAATTTGGGAACGCCAATTAACCTAATCTGCTTGTTTTTGGACTGTGGGAGGAAACCGGAGTACCCGGATGAAACCCACCAAATATGGGGAGAACATGCAAACTCCATGCACACAGAGACAGGAATCCAAACTGGCCGGGAATCGAACCCGGACCCCGGAGGTGCACGGCGGCAGTGCTAACCACTACACCACTGTGCTGCCGTCGTCATCATTATATTCCCGTATTCTATAATATTCACAATTTCTTAACATCTCAGGCAAAGTTCCTCAAAAGTTAGTTTGGTGGTTAAGGGGTGTAGCTTTCTTTAAATGTCCTTACTAAAATGTTTTCTACTGTAAAAAGAAAGCCTCAGTTGTTGGGTTGTACATACAGTAGAAACTTGAAGGGTGTGCACGAAGGGAAAAACCAAAGAAATGCGGAGTGTCTTAAAAAGATGTGCTCAACGGTTATGTATAGAATCCCATGACAGTAAGTTTCCTCTTCAAAAAAAAAGTGGCCTTTTTTTTTTTTAAAGGAAACCAAAAACCATTTATTATCCAAAACAATAATTATTTCTAAGATATACAGTCATATGGTATATTTGTTACGGTCGAGGTTTTATCCATCTATCCATTGTGTTTACTGCTTATCTTATGTACATTCATGGGAGCCTGGAGCCTATCCAAGGTAACTGAAGGTACTGGATGGGAATAAGCTCAATCTTACACTATGGGAAAATTGGAAATGCCAGTCAGTCTACATCGCATGTCTCTGGACGGTGGGAGAAAACTAAAGTACCCGGAGGAAACCAACCAAGAATGCAAACTCCAAACAACGGTGTGAGGCAAGATTCAAACGCTTAACCATGAAGGTGTGAAGCAAAAGTGTTAACCACTATTTGTGAACAAATCATTTTGAATTTTGGAACCTACAGTATGTTCTTACCCTAATATGTCAGTAAAAATTGTTTTTACCCCCCCCGGGTAGTATTCATTTTAAATGGTCCCTAAGTCATTGTGTATTGGAACCAATTGGAACCATTGTGTAATGCATTTCTCTGCAGTCAAAATATAATTTACTGCCTCTGACAATAACATCTGATAAACAAGCCTCTAATTTGAAGGCTTTGAGATTAACGATCGTGCCTTTGAAATTCCCGGTGGCCCTTTTGTTCCACCGAACTCCAAACTCTGACACGACCTGTTTGGCCAACGCCACAAAGTGCTGACCGGAGACCATAAAACTGATTCACAAAATACATTCACCACTTAATACATGTGGATTATGCGCCTATAAATGAGTGCTCACACATCCACTCACCCACACACACACCCACACACACACACACACACACACACACACACACACACACACACACACACACACACATATACCACCACGGCAGCAGAAACGCGGGCAGCCTGTTGTAAGATGTGGTGTACCTCCTCGGCTAGGATCACTTCCAGACTGCATGAGAGGGAAGCATTTCCTCGGCCCTGTGATTTCAATACCATGATCAGGGAGCAGTTTTATTGGAGCGCCATTAAAACGTGAGGTTTGACATACAAAAGGGCCCCTGTTTTCAACCTCATGCAAAAATGGCAGGCTGAAAGACATTATATAAAAGTCTGTATATAGAGAAACACACATCCCCTTGTGCTGTGGGGAAAAAAAGGGAGGTTAGGTGACCATAATTGTCTCTGCTAAAATTGCACCATTTTACAACAAGCACCGGAGCACTTGATTTAAGTCATCTGCTTTTGTTGTCCATGTTCCATGACTGCACAGAACAAGCCATGGTAAATTATCTGATTCTTTTTTCTTTCTTTTTTTCTTTCACCTTTTCCTGGTTTTTTTTTTTTTTTTGGTTTGTTTCCATGCACTTTCTCTTCTACTGAATTCGCAAAAAGTTTGAACTTTTCAGTAAGTCAAAGCAAAGTGGCTTAATTCACCAATACTGTAAGAGTCGACTCTTTTGACTCCCAAATGACTCTTTTGACTCCCAAAATTTTTTTAACCTATGAAAGTCAAAACGGGGCCTTGTGATGAAACTTCTGTAAATCAGTCTCTAAATCAATTCGGTAAAACTTTAGAGGAGCCCACTGAAGTAATTTCTGCCAAAACATTGAATCCTGATTCTTAAAAATCGACTGATTGACTTGTCGCCAATGCCAATGTCAATGCAGAAGAGACGCATCTGTCCGCGGGACTGTACACGCAATCATTCACCAACACCACTTGTATATCATAGGAACTCGGCGGGGACGTTATTGCCACGTCTCAAATACAGTCCTGATCTCACGTCAATCCAGTTCAACATGTCTGGACCATTAAAGGAGTTCCTGGAGTTCGAGCACTAGTGAAACACTGGGATGAGTGCATTAGTGTAGTAGGGGATTATACAGAGAAATAATGGGAGTTTTCCCTGCTCATAAAAGAGCTCTGTTATTCTGCACGGTGCAATCAAAAGTCCCGGGTTGACTCGAACGCCCCTCACTTGACATTGATATAACATTGTGCTTCATCCTGATCAGACATGATGTGGAAAAACATCCTCAACACCCTCAAATTCATTTTCTCTTAAATTGCAAGGAAACCAGAGAACATGGGACAATGCAGACGTGGGAGAACATAGAAAACACCACACGTGGAGTAACCTGACTGCTGTAAGACGGGAATGCCATCCGTCTCCAAAATCTATTTCTAGTATAAATGTTAACACACACATCTCACACGAAAATCATTCTTACTAAAGCTGCCTATGAATCGCTTCTGTTGTGCCAAACAACTTAGGCTTATTGATGTATTTTGAAGTTTTTCCGACACCAGACTCCACATTTTCCTTCCATTTCCAAGACACAAGAATCATGATTACAGAACAGTAATAAATCTTTAGCGAGCACATTACAGGGTCTATTTGCTTATTCATTATTTCTTAAAAAAAAAAAATCCCTTCTGAAAGAGTTTGAGAAACATAAGATCTGAACCCGTAGGAGAACACCGGGGCGACCCTCGCTACCACACAGCCTATGTGCTTTGACTTGGCAGGCTGTACAAAGTGCCAACTATTTTTATTGTCATCCAGCCGAACACAACCCAGTCGGATCAAAGGCACACGCTACACCAACGCTTAAGTGCCATAATGCGATCCTTGAGACTATAATGAATATTAAAAGGCGATGCTTTGAAGTCAAATGTCTTGCGTTCTTATTTATTTGGCCTATTTTGAACAAGTGATGCTCTGTGGGCTTGAGGACAAGATGTGGACAAGATGCGTGTTTGTGTAATAAAAATGCAACTGCATGACATACAGTACAAGTTAAAAATTATGACATGAGTGTCTTGTCCTTAATAACCAGTTTAAGAGCTTAACAGGCTGTTTTATAGTGAAAGTAAGAGCATTTCCATACACACACAATGTGACAGGGTTGTAACTAAACATCTGTGTGTCCATAAGAAAGTCACTTCTTAGTGAGACTCATCAGAAAAAAATCCAAAATTCAGTTTGCTAGAGAGCATAAAGACTGGACTTTGGAGCGATGGAAAAAGGTCATGTGACCTGATGAGTCCAGACTGAGCCTATTCCAGAGTGATGGGCGTGTCAGGGTAAGAAGGGAAGCGCATGAAGCGATGCTCCCATCATGCATAGTGTCCACTGTACAAGCCTCCGGAGACAGTGTTATGATCTGGAGATTCTTCAGTCGCTCAGGTCGAGACTCAGCAACGTTATGTGGCGATAAAATGAAGTCAGCTGACGGTTTTCTTTTTTTCAGGACTCAAATGGTAAAAGAGTGGTTCTGGGAGCATGAGGAATCATTTTCACGCATGAACTGGACACCACATGGGCTCATCTTATTATTCAAAGCTAAAGGTGACTAAATGAAATCTTAGCATGTGCATATTTTTCTTTTCATTATTACTATTATTATAATTTTTATTTTTATTTTTTTGGCTAGACGGTGTATTGAAAATATTCTAATTGGGTAATTGGAACAATGTAAACACGTTATGTAATGAATGGAAGGGTCCAGAAGGGCCAGCTAGTCTAATACATAATAATAATAATAATAATAATAATAATAATAATAATAATAATAATAATAATAATAATAATAAAAATAATAATAATAATAATAATAATAATAATAATAATAATAATAATAAACACATGTATAAATAAGCCTCTAAAACACTGTACTATGTACTAGGTGAAACATCCTAAACATAATAATATAACAATAAACATAATATAAAATGTTTATAACATAATAAACAGAATAATGTAGAAATTGGAATATTCCAAACTACTTGACACACTACATACTATATGTGCTATAAAAGGTGTAAAATTGTGACAATTCCAAAACATTGTACAACATATTAATGGAAAGCTTCTAGAACACTCCACAATTAATAACTACAACATTCTAAAACATCAATTACATTGTAGATACATCATAATTACATTGTAATTACTGTGTGCTACAATGTAATTATTTTATGGTTCTAGAACACTGTACATAATATAATAATG
The DNA here is from genome assembly GCA_030347435.1 of Clarias fuscus. Lineage (NCBI taxonomy): Eukaryota > Metazoa > Chordata > Actinopteri > Siluriformes > Clariidae > Clarias > Clarias fuscus. The sequence goes on from CM059228.1 coordinate 18,925,242, forward strand.
GAAACATACTAAACAGTGTGTTATGTAAAGACTGGACTATTCTAGAACACTGTACAGTGTATAACTGCAAAATGAGATAAATCCATTTTTGACAGTTTTAAGAATAATGAGATTTTTCCTCTCCAGAAGAAGTAAGCTGAACTACAAACTGCTACAGAATATTTTTTTGGGCATGGTTTCTTTAAGTCACAATAATGTTTAAAAGCACGGATGCTAAAAGATTTTCTAGCAGCTGTTTTTGAAAAAAAAAATGGTGACCATGATTGTTGAAGATCATGAAAATCGTTAAAACTGTACAAAAAGTTTAAGCTTGCCTCTGAGTGGTGCAGTGGTAAAGTGCTCACCCTATCACCTGGAGATCGCGAGTTAGATTCCCGGGTGATGCTGTAACCTCTTGCATCCAGAAGTCTAGAGAGAGCTGATTGGCTGAGCTCTCTCAGAAGGGAGCGATGAGAGGAAACATCCACAAAAAAAAAAAGGTGCATCATGAGAACGTTAACCATTCCAGTAGTCGATGATAGACGATGATAACATAGAAGTCCATGACTGCTGGGGAAACCACAACACACTAAAAATGTTTCTTTTTTCTTGGCTCATCTTATTAGAAGCACCGTATTGAACCCAGCTGGTAGTTTTGTTTTTCAAAAAACAGAAAGAAGCAATGTGATTGGTCATTTACTGTCACATTTTGGCAAAAACATGCAATGCTTCTAAATGTAGGTGTTTTCAAATGAAGTCTTTTATTACAGATAGCCTTGTGTGTCTGAGAAAAATAAAATTATGAAAATCTATGAAAATAAATTTAGTAAAAGTCTAAACGTTCTAAAAGTCGCATTTATTGTGCTTTGCCGTCAACCCGGCAAATGTTGTTTTCAAGTATGAAATTAGTGATTTGTGTATTTTAATATTTCAGTTATGAAATTCTTGTAATATATGATATTAATATTTATTATTATTATTATTAATATTTATTATTATTATTATTATTATTATTATTATTATTATTATAGGGCAGTGGTGGCTCAGACGGTTGACGCTCTGGGTTGCTGATCGGAGGGTTTCTGGGTTTGAGCTCTGTCTCTTCCAGCTTGTCACTGCTGGGCCCTTGGGCAAGGCCCTTAACCCTACACTACCATGCAGTATACACAATCACTGTGCTGTTGCTGAACCCAAGGCCTGGCTGAGGAAGGAGGTGGGTTGAGCATCGTGCTAGAAAACTGACCCTGTAAAAACCATCATTGCTATATAAACATCAAACCATATCACCTGAGGTGCTGAGCACTATGAGACGAACAAATCATTTTTATTATTAATTGTTTACACCTGCAGAAGCGATGAGCGATAAGTGTTCACACTTATCTGATATCCTTTTCATGCTACCGTTCTTTGTGATAAATTTTTAAATCTGAATTTTTGTTGATGTTATTATTGCTATTTGTGAAGAAACGCCCAGGCATCCAGTGGATTGCGCATAAGCTCACTTTCTCGCTTCTTTACCTCGTTTTGGTAAATAAACCTCCTAAAATCCTGCTGTCTCCTGGCTGAAAAGGTCAGCGTAATGAAATCTCTGACACCGCATGTTTTCGCTAGAACTGCGGCCTCCCCTTCGCCCGTCCGCTGATGGAGTGGCGTTGTCTTTCATTAGTTTGGGTTTGAGGTTTTCAACAACCACTCGTGCTGGCTTCGAGCGGTATTGAAAGCAGTTTTCCGGCACCGCTAGGCATGTGTTTAATTGTGTGTTTGGTTTGGCCTGGGCTCGAGAGTGGCTTCTGGTTATCCATTGCTTATTAATGGCTTTGATGCCGAAACCCAAAAGCTTCTTGTTTCCATTTAAAGGCTGCTGGTGTGTGAGGCAGATTCAGGGGAATTGTGTGTGTGTGTGTGTGTGTGTGTGTGTGTGTGTGTGTGTGTGTGTGTGTGTGTGTGTGTGTGTGTGTGTGTGTGTGTGTGTGTGTGTGTGTGTGTGTGTGTGTGTGTGTGCGTATGTGTGTGCGTGTGTGTGTGTGTGTGTGTGTGTGTGTGTGTGCATGTGTGTGCGTGTGTGTGCGTGTGTGTGTGTGTGTGTGTGTGTGCATGTGTTTGTGTGTGTATGCATGTCTGCATGTGTTCAACATGATGCCTTTTATTAGCAAACAATGATGAGTTTACTTAGTGGAACTTGCATATGTGTGAGAGAGAGAGTGAAATGCTGGTTTGTTGTCAATAATTGTCTTCATTATAGATTATAGGTCTTGTATATATGATAAATATGGTGTAAAATAAATCAGTGCTTTACAATCATTCTTTTTGTCTTAAATAATTAGTTATTGAGTAATTAGTATATTTAGTATAGTATAGTTATATTATTCTTATTCAGTGAGTAATTATATAAGTAGTATTAGTTACGCTCAGTTATTCCTGGAAAGCAGTTTTCATTAGTGTTCATTTTCTGCTTATAAAAAGAAAAAGTAAGCCTCCTATTTGAGGAATGCTGCACTTTAACAGAAACACAAACACTTCATCCTTCTTTAAGTCCTCTCTTTCAGCTTTCGCTTCCCTTCCAGGATTCCCATTCGTGCCAACCAAATGTGACGAAACCTCGAGTGGAGACTACGAAGAAGCAGAAACCGGGAGGCGTTTAGGTTTCTCCGACCCATCACAATAATCTCAGTGTCAAAAGTTCAACTCACACACTATCATCATGTAAAACACATGCGTGAACAGAAGAACTCAACACATCTAGCGCTAGCACTTTTCCAAAATTCCAAAAACTTGTCGGGGTCTAAAACCTTTTGACGCCATCAAGTGGTTTTGCTAATTACATTGTTTAAGGCTGAAGGAGAAGATTAATTAGGGAATGTGGAGCGTGGATGTGTGTCTGCACCAGAACACGGAGAGAAGCATCACAAAAAAGAGGGGCTGTGCTTCCAAAAAAAAAACAAAAGAAAGAAGAAAGAAGAAAAGTAAAGAAAAGCAAAGCCACGGCCTTTTAACACTCTGAGATCACACGTCAGGGCAGCCAGAGTCTTCTTTCCAGCATGGTGTTAGAGACAGCTATCTGGACCGCGGCCCAGAGTTTGTGCTTATTTGTCTTTTATAAAAAGGACAACTGGAGAAGCCGAGCCAAGGCGCCCTTAGGCTCCCGTGATCTGCCGAGGCGGTGGAGTGTCGGTTTTTTGGGGCAGAAGCTCTCAGCTGTTCCCAGATGTGCTAGCGGTGGGCGTCCGCTGCCTGAACCAGACTCAGATTAGCGACTGTTCTTTTATTTTGTCAGCGCCGATACAGAACACACAATACATTAGTGTGTGTTAAAAGCAGGGGGAGGAAAAAAAAACTCGCCACGGGCCAATAATTTGCAGGTGGCATTTGAATGTCGAATGCGTGACCATGCTGGTGACCGCACAGAACGTTCTTCTTATCATTAAAGAGGAGAAAAAAATCGTAACATTACTTTTAACTTTTATGGTGGCCATGGGTTTAATTTGGTGTGCGTGCCGGGAACTTTCTTTTTTTCCCTGTGAAATGGGAGTTTTTGGGATATTTTCCTCTTGTTCCAGAAAAAAAAATCGTGGCAACTGAAATGCAAACAGGCATTTTTTTTTTTTTTTTTTTTTTGTGGTCTTGATCTTACAAGCCAAGACTGATGTCTGCAGCTGGAATAATTGGGAGCTTGTAGAACATTGCTCGTTACACAAATATCTAAACTACAGCGATTACATCACCGCGTATGTCACGTTAAAGAGGGCAACGATTGATAGCATTGAGAGCACGCTGAAAAGAAAAAATCTTCCTTAGATCAACGACTTTAAATTAACCGCAGGATTTCCACTTCAGGAAAATACATTGGGGGGAAAAAAGAAATAATGGCAGATTAATACGGCGTAAAAATACTACCCGAGGAAATAATCGTATAATCATATTTCAAGGTATCAGAGTTTTATATATATATACGTTTCTTAAGAGCTGACAAAGGAGCTCAGGATCGAACCAGGAACGTCTACTACATTTTAACGACCGCATGACAATAAGATGTTTATTTAATAGATTGTTTGTAAATTTTTCCAGTAGCTGATTACAAATCAAGACTAGCCTTATGATTATATTAACCTGATAATTATTGACGCAAACCCCTGTATAAAGTCGTCTATAAACCGAAGACTCGACCTTGCCGTTGTTCCCCTGCATTATAAAACTTCTCCTTCATTTCAGCTTTCTGGGTTTATACGTACAGTACGTCCTCTCCGGGTCGATCACCAGGACAGGAAGTTACAGTGCATGGTTTAACATACAGTACAGTACAGTAAGGTCACGATGTGAACGAAACTCAGTGACGAGAACAGTTCTTTTCAGATGACTAAATACATACAGTATTTTTATTTATTTTAAAAAAAAAAAAGATTTTACTAAAAGACTTAAATCAAAACCATTATTTTAGTTTTATTCTGAACTTAACTTGAATTGGTGATTCTGATTCTGTAAATTGATGTTTGGAAAAATCTACTGCACTGTAAACACTCGACTGAGAAACACAAAGTGCATGGACTATGGGGGGGTTGATTGGAACGGTTTGCCCTTTCCAAACATTTCCAAAGTATTTTACTGTACATGGTCTAAGGGTATTAAAGCCAACATTAAAAACAAGAAATCTCATATCCATAATGCTCAACGTTAAATGAGTTTAAAGTGCAAATGCAATGCTTCGTCACTTTTCACAACTTCATCCCCAATGAGTTCTTTTTTCGTATCTTTTTTTTTTGTGAATACTTAGAGTATAAGTTTAAAAAATATCTGAGTAAAGTAAGTAAGATGCACTCTGAGGTTTAGCAGAGTGTTTACAATGCCAGTCACATGTATGTTTTTGGTTTTGTGATTTATTTTCCATATTCGAGGACAATGCTGGAGCTACCGGACATTTATTCATGAACTATGAAATACTATGATCTGATATGGAATTAGATCATTAAGTAACAATTTAATAATTTAATATATGCAGGAATTCATTCACCATCTATATGACTTTATCCTGTACGGGGTTACGGTGGGCGCGTGGTGAGGTACACCCTGGACAGGGTGCCAATATATCACAGTACACACACTATACGGGCAATTTAGTGTTTGTAGGAACGCTAATGAGCCTAATCTGCATGTCTTTGGACTGTGGTAGGAAAGCAGAGTACCTGAAGAAACCCACCAAGCACTGGAGAGCATGCGAACCCATGACCCTGGCAGTCCGGTGCTTGTGAAGTTCAGCTTTTCTGGAATAGTCCTTTACAAAAACCCATCAAGCACCATGATGAAACTGACTCTCATGAAGACCTGCCCAGGAAAACAAGACCAAAACATTAAGGAGAAGTTCATTTAGAGCCTCAGAAATCACCAATTAACAACCAGCACCTCAGATCAGAGCCGTCATGAAGGATGTATGGAGCAGAAGTAGCAGATACATCTCAATATCAACTGTTCCAAAGAGATTACTGTATATTTTGTATATGTGCTTTACTATGTCGAAAGAAATCAAAATCAGGAAAGACCATGGAATTAGAAAGCGCGTCCAGGTTTTGATTGGTTGTTTTAATGAATTGACCCAGTACTAAGTGTATAGGCGTTAAATCGTTCCGATTATTTTCTTTCTTTTGTGCAGAAAATCACACCTTTGTTTTGGTCGCATTTGCTGAACCACTGAATCGTTTCTTGCAGCGTAATTCAACACCGCGGCACTGAAATCCCATCCGTGTTGCTCGGTGAGAAATGTGTGCTGCTTCATTTTCAGCTCATTACATTAATGTTGAGCTAATGTTAGTCATTTAAATATGTTAATGTTTGATGTTGATGGCTTAAACGGCTGCTCCTCAGCCGCACATTTTCCTCGCGCGTTTCTGGGACATTCGGGCACATTGTAAATGATTTATTATTTTTAAATAAATGATTTCTGACACTCATAATGGCATGTTCGGAGAGACTCTCCTAAAATATTTATATTGGAGACTTAATTATTTGCTGGTTAGCAATCAAAACGTTGCGATGCGGTTTGTGAGACTGTAATAACCGGGTAGAAATCGGGCCATGTGTGTAAACAGTAAAAAATCATTTGGACGGGGAAACAATAGCCGTCTCTCATCTCATCCCGGACCGCAAATAGCGCACTGTTGACGCTTTTTGGCCGTGTCAGGTTCGCGGTACGCGCTGAGATGATAAACCTGACGCGACCTTTCCTTTCCTCGCCTGCATCCTGGGCTCGCGGCCTCATAATTTAGCTGTGATTAAAAATGCAGGAGGAACACTTTGTGTAAACAGTGTGTCGCGAAAACACAGCCATGACGGAGCCTCAGCCGGTGATTAGTCAGCCATGTTGGGAGACGGGAGATGACACGGGCATGGCAGACGTGGTGTGGTTTTTTTTTTTTTTCTTTTCCTTTTTTTCTTTTTTATGAATCCCAGATACCTCCCTAGAGGGCGAGATAAAGATAGGAGCTTTCAAGGAGGCGAAACGCTTGATTTAAGGCATTATTTCAGTAAATTACCCCGCGCTCCGACGAGGCTTTAATTGCTAACGTAAAATCACGGAGCAAAAACGGCACTGCATATGTGTTTTGAATAGAGACAGACGTTTAGATGTATTTTGGGCTTTGATGTCCTCATTTGTCACCTCATTCTCTCGCTCTCTCTCTCTCTCTCTCTCTCTCTCTTTCTTTCTTTTCTCCATGGTTCTTCCTCTGCCTCACCTCTTTATATTTAATAGCCAATTTGCTGCATGAGCTGCATGAGCAGACACACGATCTCACCTCTTTTAAACTCACACACTTCTAGACATCATTGAGGTCTGATTAGGGCTAGAAAGGCTGACAAATTTACCAATTACACAGATGAAGAGGTGTACGGTTCCTTTTAGATGGAACCGCTTTAACTTTTATCCGGCGTGAGGTCACGAGCCTCCATTTTGAAAACAATTTAATTTAAGGATCGTTTTCCTGTTATTGTACTCCGGCTGGAAAGAAGGATGAAAAGTGAAAGTGTTGGCGACAGAAAGACAAAAGAATGGTGGATGTTAATAACCAGGACACCAGGCATGCCAGAGAAGTCAGGGTTTGACCTTTCAGTATGGCTGCAGATAGGGACACCAGCGTACAGTAGGTCTGTCCTTGCGTTCCGGGTGACGTCATACTGTTTAATTTTAAAGATGGGTTGCATTTTAAAAAGTTTTGATTTTCATTTTTACTGATGCTTGACTGCTCCGATACACTTCACTATGAAGCTCAAACTGGGAAGTTTGTCTTGGCAGCATTTTACCAAAACGTAGGTAGTTTCGCACCTGGATATGAAGATCTGTTGGATTGTGCTCGCTTTGAGTCGCTCAGTCTGCAGAATTCCGAGAATGGGTCTGAGATACAGTAAATATGAACAATTTGACAGCAAAATGAGATATTTCCGTTTTGCCCATTTAGCGTGTTTATTTATTTATTTATTTATTTATTTATTTTTTCAAAAGAAGCAAGAAAAATCACAAGCTGTTACAAAATAGGCCGTGCATGCATTATTTGAGTTACAAGTTACAATTTTATATCCAAATAGTTTTTGTTATATCAGTGTAAATTTTGTATCATTTCGCAAAACGCTATACTGTAACTCCACCTGCCATGTTTGTTTTCCCCAGTGCATAAATGATTCCTTGTTTGAACCTTGTTGCACACAAAAACATTTTAATTACAAACTTTCTATATGATCATGAAAAACATGAAACACAAAAAAGACTCAGCATCATCAGCCTCTTTCCCCAATGAGTTTTTGTTTGTTTGTTTGTTTGTTTGTTTGTTTGTTTTGACAAAACAATTTCTCATTTCTAAACAACTGCATGTAGACTCTACGTCTCTGGTCCCATAAGGTTGTGATAAAGTACAAATCCAGTTGGAGAATTGGGTGTAGCAGGTCTAGCCAGGCATGCAACGTGCAACAACTTCCCACATACAGTACAACATGTGTATCTGATGTCTCATGTATACAAAATGATGTAGTTGTCTCAAGTGATGAGTGTTGCTCAATTTTCCTTTTCTCTTTCATAAATATTACTTTTGTCAGTATTAAAGTGCATTATGGCTCCCAGAAGCAGCAAACCAGTGGTAGTAGTAGTAGTTCAAAGCTTCTAAAAAATAAAATAAAATACATCCCAATTTTCAACAAAAATGTTTTGTTATGGACAGCCATGTAGACGATCATTTTCCAAAATGAGTTAAATGTCTGAAAATGGTTTTTATTTAATTCTCCTGTCGAAGTAGTTATACACATAAGTTTTTGGCTTTTGGATATTCTCACTGGTACTAAGCTGATGTATGTAACCTTCACCTCGTTATTATAATGTCTTCTAGCAAAGTCAGTTATTTACTCCCCAAATATGGCAACCAGAACCAGATGATACAAATCCATAATGATAAACTCAACCAATTAACACAAAATGCGTTGGTAGAGTCGTCTGAAATTTCTATGTCACACATAAGTTGTATGTTAAATTACATCACATGTAATGAATTATTCATTTGATCTATAACCTTATTAGCCGCCTTCAACTGACACAAGTCCAAATTTACATTCCTTCCCACTGTAGTTATCAGCTGTTAGTTTCACAATAATTACTAAATAATTCATCATGGCTCATGAATCATAAGCCAGGGGGTTGGAGGGTATAAATATAAATTTGAAGGGATTTCTAATGAGAGAGATTATTTAATCATGTAGATAACAAAGAATATCAGCTTTAACAATAAGATCACACATGAAAAGGACAACAACAACAAAAGATAATTTTGTATAGTAACTTTATATTATATTATCCTGCATGGAGGTGACAAAGTTCATGTCTCCATATTTATCCCAATTTAATTCCAGAATCAGTCAGGGCTTTTGCGGTGAGCAGAAATTATACTTTGGGAAAGCTGTAAAAAATAAAAATAAAATAAAAAAAAAGAGGATGAGAAGTGATCTGTCATCTTGTGCTTTTGGTTATCTTCAAAAACAATTCCAGTCCCAAACTGGAATGTTGCTCTTGTGGTGGGGTGAATGAATCACCCCTCACGAGTCATGAGTCACGAATCACGACTCATGAGTCACCGTTTATCGTCCTTACTGCTGGATTAACAAGGCACATGGAATGATAGTTTGAAATTATTATTATTAATGATGTATTAAGACAAATATGTAAGC
>CM059228.1:18939412-18979412 GCA_030347435.1 Clarias fuscus
CATTAGAGCTAATAGCAATATTATTAGATTAATTATGATCTGTTATAGACACATGGATACACAGTGTTCCACTCTTTGATCTGTTAAACATTTAATAGCATTACACTGTACTTAGCTATAACTAAAACCTTTCGGGCTTTTGTGCGCAATTCGACGTTTCCTGGCTTGACACGATGTCACATGACACGCGCTCGTCCGGCGCAAAACTCCCACTCCGTCTGCCAACACAAAGCGCCTTCGCCTAGCTCACTCTCTAAAGTGCTGTATGCGATTTCACACACTCTCTTTATTCCATGTACGAATACTTTCACTGTTTCGAATCTTCGTCATTAAACCCGAGGCTCAGGAACTCGAAAATACTCCGAGTTTATTTTATTATGGGATGTTCAGACGGCCGCAAAGCATTTTTTAGTAACCGTGGCAGCAGCCATGTGTATTTTAGTGCCTCAACCATATGTCGGAGGCTTCTCAGTGTGTGTGTGTGTGTGTGTGTGTGTGTGTGTGTGTGTGTTGTATGAAATAGACGTATCTATCAAATATCATGCAGTACTTGAAAGTGTTTGCAGTATTTGCAGCAAAATCTGTAGCATATTATATTTTCTTTCTGACCTTCAGAGGAACCATGCTAAATTTAACTTCAGTCGTGTCCTGCATTAGCAGACACTATCCCTAGGGTTTACGGCAAAGTTTCTGAAGCTTTTTGAGGAACTACAGTGGTCTAACCAGACGAATGAAATAAATGTGAGAATTACTTAGAGGACCGAATCTTATTTTTTCAATTATGCTCTTCAAGAGTTTCTAGATGAGTTCTACATAAGTTCTACAAGCACCATGTAGTTTCGGGCGAGAGGATAAAAGTACTATAGGCAGGAACTTGAAAAACGGATTCTGTGTCTGTAGCTTAGGTAACTAAAATTTGTGGAAATGGACCTAAAAAAATCCTGATGGAAATGGACCTAAAGATTTCCACTTTAGGAAACAAGGTCAAAGTTGGTGAGTTTCTCAAAGGCTTGTACAGCACTAATGTTCTTGAAAGATTGTGAAAATGTGTCTAAACTCAAAAAAATTCATAAAGCATAAAGAAATCCCGTGGTGAAAATGCCTCACAGATAAAGAATTTTTGAAAAAGTAACTATGATGGAAATGTACTTGTTTCCTGAAAGTTTCTTGAAAATGCTTTAATTCCTAAAAAACAAAAGCGTGCCCGTTTCTGAAAGGATCCCTAAAGGGCAGCGCGGTGGCTAAGTGGTTAGCACTGTCGCCTCGCACCTCCAGGGTCCGGGTTCGATTCCCAACTCGGGGTCTGTGTGCATGGAGTTTGCATGTTCTCCCCATGCTTGGTACTTGGTACTCTGGTTTCGGCCTGATCTGCTGAAAAATATTTTGTGTTTCAGAAAAAAAAAAAAACTTTTTCAATTTCTAAAATAAATCCTGTGATGAAGATGCATCCAAAGTTTTGAAAAAGTTCCTATAATGGAAATGTACAGGAAAATCTGTTGCATTAAATGTGCCTAGGGTTGTTTCATTTTCATGAAAATTTCTTGAAAGTGGTTTAGTTCTAAAAATAAATAAATAAATAAATAAATAAATAAATATTGGTTGCAAAAGTTCTTAAACTTCTGAAATGCTTCCTAAACCAATAGAAAGAGAGGAAAAAATGCAGATTTTGTGTATTTATGAAAAGGCACTTGAGGTCCTGAAAAAGGTTCCTCTTTTGATATATTTCAGTGTAGGAACCTTTTTAAAGAACCCTAGGACTTTTTCAAAAACTTTACTGTGTTTCACAATTGATTTTTGAAAAAGGTATTTGAAGATATTGACAATCAGTTTTCTCTAGATTTGGTCCAGTCTCTCTCTCTCTCTCTCTCTCTCTCTCTCTCTCTCTCTCTGGTCACCTGATATCTTCAGGTAGCTCTTTCCATACTGGACACACCACTAACCCCCACCTCTACCCTCTAACCTCAGAACTGTGGCCACCTACATCAATCAGCGCAATAACACAGGCCAGGCCTCCGAGCTGAAAGAACGAGAGAGAGCGAGACACACCGAGTCAGGCGGAGAGAGTGAGAGAGAAGGAGGGGACAGTGGTAACCCACTCTTAGAGGTAATTGTGTGCATGTATGAGGTAAGAGGAGGGATGGAGAAAGACTTCGGGGGTGTAATGAGCGCTTGTGGAGGGTTGACGCCAGACGTTTGGGTGGTCCTTCGCCAGCCCGTGAGCCCCCATAACCCAGCGCTCGGATCCTCTTTCTCTCCTTCTATCCTCCGTTACTCAGGTAGAACCCACCTCTTCACCTGCGGCTGGGCCCAAACAAAGGGATGACCAAAAGCCCAGTACTGCTGGCGCCTGACTTTCTCTCTCTCTCTCTCTTTGAGTCTCTCACAGGCTGTTGGCCCTTTTCAAAACCTCTCATCGAATTACATCACATCAAAGCAATAAGCTAATTACCAACGGCTCTGGCTGCGTAAGCAGTAAATACTAAATCAACGTAAATTGATTTAATCATTTCCGAACTCAAACGAAAAAAGGGGGAGGGGGTTATCGTCAGTCTGATGTTACAATATTTCAAGCGCCGGTGTAATAATTTACTCAGTTTAAAAGAATAATCGAAATCTTTTTATGTTTGTTTGTTTTTTGTTTGCATAAGCAAATATGAATTTTGAATATCTAGCTTTGTTGATGACGATAAAGCAGTTCTGACCCGTCCTACATACAGTATCTCTCTCTCTCTCTCTCCCCTCTAGATAAGGTGTTTCGGTGCATACGTGGTTCTTTCAATCATTTATCATGGTTGCAGAATAGGAAATGTTTTATGCATGACGCAATATGCATCTTAAAAGCAAACGCATTAGGAAAGACAGTGCAAGTGCAGAAAAAAAGAGCAGCCTAGATGTTTACTTATTCATAACGTCTTCACAGAGATGCATGTTTCCCGATATTCCGCCGTATCGCTCGCCATCGCCGTTTAAATGACAGCCAGAAGTGCCTAGCATTGATTCTGCACCCGATAATCGGAAGTATCGAGCCCGATCGGCTTTCGAACGGATCCGCCAGACGTCTGCGGGTTCAGATGTTTTTAATTAATACATGTATTTATTTACATATTCGATATGTTTTGTGAGAAAAAGAAAACAAGGCCTGAAAATGCATAAGGATATAACTTTATAGCTTCTTGTTTGCTTGCTTGTTTACAATTGTAACAGATTCATGAATGTGCTACTGTCTCAAATCCTCACTCTACATATAAATGAATTTATCTGCATTAGTTACAGTATGCTTACGGTTAGGGTTAAGTGTATACGTAGGCACAACATCTGTATCAGCTCCCAGACAACAGCACACAGATCCATCCGCAGGTACAGTAGAGTATGTAAAGCACCAGAGACACTGGGTTTATTGAACAAGTCAGCCATCTAATGGACACTAATGGAACAGATGCCAGTGAAGGTGGTCAAGACTTGGAATAAGTACTATGCATGAAGACGGAAGAAAACAAAAGGGGAGCAGAATACGTATAATTAGGGCCAAAAGTATGCGGACACCTACAGTATATCATGCTCATTGTTAAAGATCCAGTTCAAGATTTTATAAGAAGCTCCACTCTCTTGGAGAAAGCTTTGACCTGTGACGCTTGTCATGTGTGAGATTATTATATTATGTCTGCAGACAGTAACAAGTTCTGAGATCTGGGGTACAATACGTGTCTCAGTTCATTCCAAAGGTGTTCAGTTGGGTTGAGGTCAAGGATCTGTGCAGGACACTTGAATTCGTTAACATTAAAATTTATACACAAAGAATTCTTGAGACATTGTCACGGTCTAGGTGGTGGGGGCGGCTAGACCGGCTGTTGTAGTTGGCGTGGGCATGTATTAGAGCAGGCAGAGGGGATCAACAGAAAGAGTCTTTTATTTACAAAAGAAATACAAACTCAAAAACATGGAAACAAACAAACAAAGGAACCAAAACCACAAACTCAAACTATAACTAGGGCTCTTTAAACAGCCATAGAGACTACGGACTGACAACCAGGGAAACAGGAGCTGAACAAAGGGAAACCAGGAGCTGACACGGGAACTAGGAGCTGACACAGGAACCTGGCATAAGGAAACATGGAGCTGGAGCTAACTAAAGACACATAGGGGAACTAGAGACAAGACTGGACAGGACGTGGCGGTAACTAGAGATGGGGACAGGACTGGAGAGACGGGGCTAGGGGCACAGAGACTGGATGGGTTAGAGGTTAGTGAGATTAGTAGCTACATTGGAGTATTGGGACGCTGGATGCTGACCTAACCAGGTTAGTGGCTAACCGGGTTAGTACTGACCTAATAGGGGGGAACTGAACACAAAAGGCAGGGCACACATGAGGCTATACCAAACTAGCGGCTAACCTACTAGCGACCAGAACCACTAGCAGTCAATCCCACTAGAGGCCAGCCTACTGGAGGCTAACCCTACTAGGGGCTAACCCTACTAGCAGTCAAGGCCTACTAGCGGCTAAGCCTGCTAGCGGCTAAGCGCACATGTGGCTACACAAATCTAAACAGAAAGGGAAGCTACACACAAAGGATTAACCCAGAAGACAGACACTAGGGACGCACAGAACAGTACTTACACAGGAGGAGACACAGTCTAACTAAACACTGAACAGGACAGATCCATGAATCCACTAACACACAGAATATAAGGAAAACTAATAAGAGCCCTGTTGAAAACAAAGGTTACAAAACAAACCAAATATACACTTAAAGAAACAAAAGCCAAACAAAAAGGGATGCCCACATGACGGTATAAAAGCAAACATACCAACCAACAAACAATGCTCGACCCAGTTTCCCAGAACAAACTGCTATTTATAGAAACTTTAATGAGCCACCTCAGTTTAGGTGAGCACTCATCACCTGACTGAGGTGCCTTCTGGGAAACTGAGTCGACCAACAAAAACTACAGATAGACAGAAACAGTGATCTCTAGTGGAGGTTCCTAACAGTACCCCCCCCCCCCCCCCCCTCAAAAAGCGTTACCGGAGGTCCCCATTGTCTTGAGTCATTTCACCCTACTTACGACGCCGACGAGCTGGTTCCCCAAGCAGGATGGGAAGGCGGGCGAAACTGGAATGCCGCCAAAAACCAGGCGCCGGAGGCAGTCTCGGGTCTGCCCTTGACGCTTGGCAAGGTAGGCGGCAATGGCCCGTTCTCGGGGTGGTAGACTCTCGACCCCGAAGCCGGGTGGTGGATGTGGGACCTAATCGCCGCTCTGGGACGGGAAGGGGGGGGATCCTCCACTGAGGCACTGGACAATGAAGGTTGGGGCCTCCCCGTGAGGCTCTGGAAAGGAGCTTTGGGGCCTCCCCGTGAGGCCTTGGACGAAGGTAGTGGGACCTTTCACAGTTCACTTGTAGGGCAAGCCGACTACCCTCAGCCTGCTTGCCCCAGGGTTACGGTCCCAGCTCCCCCAAAGACTACATGGGAGACGACAAGGAGAACACCATTGTTGAAAACAAATCATAAAAAAGACACAGCCTAACTAAACACTGAACAGGACAGCTCCATAAATACCCTAACGCACAGAATATAAGGAAAACTAATAAGAGCCCTGTTGAAAACAAAGGTTACAAAACATAAACCAAATATACACTTAAAGAAACAAAAACCAAACAAAAAGGAATGCCCACATGACAGTATAAGCAAACATACCAACAAACCAACAAACAATGCTCGACCCAGTTTCCCAGAACAAACTGCTATTTATAGAAACTTTAATGAGCCACCTCAGTTCAGGTGAGCACTCATCACCTGACTGAGGTGCCTTCTGGGAAACTAAGTCGACCAACAAAAACTACAAACAGACAAACAGAAACAGTGACCTCTAGTGGAGGTTCCTAACAGACATGGTGAGACAGGTTTGGGTCACTTAGATCTAGTTAAGAAAAATTGTAATGGTACTGTATACCAAATGAGAAACAAATAGGGGTATAATGATCAGGTTTTCATATACAGTATATACTGTATATAGGAAAAGGGGGGGGGAACATAATATAATATTAATTATAATTATTATCGTAATATTAATAATATATAATGTATAGAAATACATTTATTAATAAGTTTTTCTTTTCCTGAAGAGTGTATACATTTTTTGGCTGATTCTGTAATTCAACATGTACTGTAGTTGTTAGGTTTAAGAAGAATGTCTGAACTGTTAAGTTTTAAGATGAATGAAAAGAAGAATTATTGCTTGTTGTGTCCGCCGCACTTACCGGACCAGAAAAAAATGGACAAGCCCGCAGGATGTCTAAACGTCTCTGTTTATTTTCAGCCAAGAGCGCATATGTAAGCTTTTGGCCAGGTGCCCTGTGTCACGTACCTCCCGTAGATCAAAAGAACCCAGTCATTAACATATAAGTCACAGAGAGACCCAGAGACAGACAGACGATAGGAAATACATTTGCATTTTCCGGTTAAACAAAAATGGTTCCAGCAGACACAGTATGTATATTCGTCTACCATATAAGGAATCAGGAAGCATAATGAAGTGGGTGTTTTACGGGCATAGAGGCATGGGCAAGTTCACATCATATTACAAAACCTTACAGTAGTGTTTTTACTTTTTGACTTAATATAATTATTGAATATAATGATATAATTTAATTAATATAATTATTGAATATAATATAACTGGAACAGACTGTGAAATGCTATAGTAGAGATATCAAGGACTACGCATTTTCAGATAGAATAGCTTTTTTTAAAACCTGTTTTCAAGTAAGCCTGTAAGAATGGTGGGTGCCAGCAGGAAGGGCATCCAACATAAAACCTGCTCCAATAATTAGCGCATCTAATGATCTGATGTGATGATCCCAAATAAGGGTAAAAGCCCAAGAAAAAAATGATAAATTTAAGCAAATAGAGTTTTGTTCGTCTTTCAGCTCCTCCAATCGAGGCATCAATCCCGTCCGACCCGCATACAACTTGGCATAGGTTTTGCTAGATGCTATATGTCCTTCCTGACACAACTCTGAATTTTATACAGACTTGGGACCAGCACTACATCCAGTGGCAGGGGTTTGGGCATTGGGTGGGAATCGAACCCAGGCCTTATGCATAGTAGGTGAGAAATCCAGCACTGAGTCAGCAATGCCCCCAGGAAAGCAAATAAAGTTTTTTTTTTTAAATCATGACAGTCAAGACATTTGGCTTGTGTCATTCTGAAAGACAGGACAGAAATCATAGCACCCTTCTTTCCACCTGGACAGCAGGACCACATGCCCTCTTTGACTCCTAGGAACAGATGGCGGACTTGATTCAAAGGGTCATGATTCAGTAGCCTGGTGCAAGGTAAACATACAGTAATTCTCTTACAGCACAAACATACTGTATATCTGACACTGAATAGACTGTTGATTTATGCAGCGACCTTATGCTTAACCTCTGAACTGTTTTCATATTGATCATTAACAGATAGTAATCATAAATTGTCAGTATGTACAGTAGTATACAGTACTATAACACCTGCTGTACAAGTATTAAAGCATGACATGGCATGCTATTAAAGGAAAATAATGAATTACAGGATTGTGTGATGCGGCATGATATGCAGCTTACTGTTAGTGAGAAGAAGTACACATACAGTAATGTTTATAAGTCCTGGAATGTGGCCATGTGGTCATCAAGGTAAACTCCACAGATATGCTAACCTGGTGATTCAGTACATTCAGGTGGTCAGCTGACTTCATTTTATTGTCACATAACGTTGCTGAGTCTCGACCTGAGCGACTGAAGAAACCCCAGATCATAACACTGTCTCTGGAGGCTTGTACAGTGGACACTATGCATGATGGGTGCATCACTTCGCGCGCTTCCCTTCGAACGCTGACACGCCCATCACTCCGGAATAGGCTCAATCTGGACTCATCAGACCACATGACCGCTCCGAAGTCAAATATTTATAACGTCTTAAATCTCCTTAGTTGTTTTCTTTGCTTAAAGCAGACCAATAACTTGACCTTTCGGGAACAGTGATTTTTATTTTATATATATATATATATATATATATATATATTTGTGTATAAACCATCCAGCCAGAGTTACTGTCAGAGCTACTGTTATAGAAAATGAATCAACCACTGTATATCAAGGTGGCTAAGTCGACCATGTGTTCACGTGTCGGATGTGCCACGTTCAAACGCTTGAAATTTAAATAGTTTTATTTCAAATGCAGATAATTGCAGGAATGTGTGTAGTGTGTGTCCTGTATAGCTTGGCCTGTGGTTCTTTCCAGTCTCATTTATCCCGTGTAAATAACCTCAAATTATCCATAAAAACGGAGTTGCCAGAATTCCCTTCCTTCTTCATCTGGTTCATATTAATGTTTTACAGCAACAATTACTGCCTGCTGAAGCCCAGGGGACATAAAGTTGGGTACATAAAGGGGACAGCACATGTGCACTCATACGCACCCACCTACACACTGTCTTTTAAAATCAAAGCAGATCCGTTTGCAAAGGTTTAATTAACAGGAATTTAATCAACATGGTCCCAAGTTTATATGAAAAGATTTTACGGTAAAGAAGGCTCTCAGCAGGAACCCTAATGTCGTATGACGTTGCCGTAATTAGTTTGCGATGTCGTCCACCCAAAACATGACATTGGCCCAATGATACGTAGTTCTTTGAAAATGAGAAGTATTATGATAGAATGACGTTGGGATATCACCGCATGCATGACCTCAACACAAATACAACCTGAAAACAACACAAGATCAATCTTTGTACAGAGTGTAGCGTGTGTATCGCTCAACATCACAAGTTCAGAAGTCCTGATCGGGGAGCAAGATGTAGCAAATGGAACCGGACCCAGGGTACACACCTGCTTCTCATACGCAGCATGAACAGTGTATTCAAGTATTCATGTGTCTGATTGTCTCCGCTTGAGTTTTGTTCGGAAATGTCACTGTGAAGTGCTTCATGACTTCCAAACACAAAAAATGTTAACAATGTGAAACGTAGCATCGTTAGTCTGAGCAGTCTATGGATGTATTTTGTTGGAAGCATAAAAGTTACTTTGCGAAATGATCTCTGGGGCATTTGTTTATAGATATCTCAATGTCATGTCATCAACACTGGTCCAACATCATTGATCAGAGTATTAGAGTGTTCGAGTCAAACCAGGACTTTTGATTACATAAAAACCTGTTTTATTTCTTGATATAATCCCCTGTTACACTAATGCTCTCATCCCAGAGTTTCACTAGTGCTTGTACTGTACACCATCCAGGTTGAAAGTTTTCTCAGTACTCCGGAGCCATGATTGGACTGCCTGCTTCACGTCTGAAACGCCGGCCTCCCAGGAACTCCTTTAATGGCCCAAATACAGGGGATGTGGCGATAACTCCCAGCCGAGTTCCTGTGATGGTGTTGGTGATGATTGTGTGTACAGATCCTACAGACAAGTTGGTGGAAAGTTTTTCAAGGATTTTCAAGGATCATGCGCTCCACTCACTGAACGTTCATTCTGAGGCACCTCAACCAGGGTCGGCGTTCGCTAACGTATGTACAGCCTTCTTTGAAATGTTTGCACAAAATGTTTGTCCATAATGTTGCCAAATTAACACTATCACAGCATTCTGACAACCAAAAATTCCTCCTAGGTTCGAGTAAAATTTTTTTTTTTTTTTTTATATAGTTGTAAACATTATATATTACTCGCTTGATTTTTCATGAGACCTGGTTATAAAAGTCCTAGATAATCCGGGCAGCAATGAAAGTGAAAGAGAGGATCTGTTTTTCCTTTCTTACCTTCTCTCTTCTTCTATTCTTTCGCCTATCTTTCCTTCAGTGCTGTTTAAATGAAGATCTCGTAGCATATTGGAGACAGATGATTGTTCTGTAAATGCCGCCTGCTTAATGCAGAGTTTAATATCCGGCAATAATTACCGCTCATTTCAGAGACGCTGCGCTTTAGGAACAGGTGCCTAATGTCACCATTTCAGTTATTTTCCACCAGGCTCACTTATATCCACTCATGCTTGGGATGACTAAAATAGCGAAATAGCAGAAGAAAAGCAGAATCCGTCATTTCAGCCAGCCCTGGATCTCCCGTCCTGCCATTCTCAGGCTGCGATGGGGCAGCGAGGAGCACATTCGAGAAGCACATTAAGCAGGAAGCAATTAACACGGCCACGGTAGTTAATTTGGGCTTTAGTGCTGTAGCAGCTGGAAGTGTGAACGCTGGCTCTACAGTATCTTATCTCTTCTTCAGCCCTGCTGCATTAACAAAAGTGTTTTTTTTTTTAAAGAGGATTTGCACAGGAATGTAATAAGGCCGCATATGCAGGCCGTACTTAGGCTATAATAATACAGTTCTGATAGAAAAGGGATTTTAGAATGTGTATGAAGTGAGCGTGTTTTTATATATATATATATATATATATATATATATATATATATATATATATATATATATATTATGGCATGCCGTTTAGGAAAATATTCATGAGAGAACTTAATGAAAACTCTGAATATATTGAAAGAAACGTGAGAATATTGAATGGATTCCGAATATATTGATTGAAACTCTATATATATTGAATGAATTCTGAATATATGGATTGAAAACTGATATATATTGAATGAAATCTGAATATATTGAATGAACTGTGAGAATATTGAATGGATTCCGAATATATATATTGAAAAATATATATAATGAATGAATTCTGAATATATGGATTGAAAACTGATATATATTGAATGAAAAGTCTGAATATATTGAATGAAAAGTCTGAATATATTGAATGAAACATGACGTCATCGAAACACAGCGCCATCTTTAGGAAGGATGAGTGAGTCGGCGCGAAACTTGGTTGCTGCAATTGTGAGAAATGAAGAGATGGTGAACACATTGATGAGTGCGTGTACGGCCCAAAGTGGTGGCACAAGCCGCACTCAGTATCAGACTACGGATGAAGAAATATATTCGCTATTTCACCGCGGAAGACCGGTGTTATGCGCTAAAATGCTCCCCTGCCACAGATTGCACCCCCCCTACATAATCTCCGTCAAATATTATATTAGACCAGAAATTTCTAGGTTTATGATTTAGAAATGACAAATTAGACCAAATGGATTTGATTATAAAATAAGCATTATGAAAAAATTACATGTTGTATAGGGAAAAAATATAAATTATTATTTTTTATATACAAGATGTATTTTTGATATTGCTTATTTAATAATAAAAATAATTTCGTAAAATTTTTCATCATAAATATTTATTTAGTGCAAGCATTTTTGTATTACATGACAAATCCCTGTAAAATAAATGTGCCACAAAATAAACATTGTATGAGAATTTGTATTCATGGTCTCGACACCTGTCTCGTGCCAAGGGTTAATTATAATAGTTATATCATATTTGATTACAATAAACCTATGAATTTATGTTGTAATATAATATTTGATAGAGATTATGTAGTGGGGGGCGGGGGTGCAATCTGTGGCCGGGGAGCATTTTAGCGCATAACACCGGTCTTCCGCGGTGAAATAGCGAATATATTTCTTATTCGGAATCCATTCAATATTCTCACATTTCATTCAATATATTCAGAGTTTTCATTAAGTTCTCTCATGAATATTTTCCTAAACGGCATGCCATAATATATATATATATATATATATATATATATATATATATATAAAACACGCTCACTTCATACAGACCAAAAGTTTGGACACACCTTCTCATTCAAACGGTTTTCTTTATTGTGTTCTTTAGCCCAAATGCGTCTCTTCTGCTTGTTGCCTGTCCTTAGCAGTGGTTTCCTAGCAGATATTCTACCATGAAGGCCTGATTCACACAGTCTCCTCTTAACAGTTGTTCTAGAGATGTGTCTGCCGCTAGAACTCTGTGTGGCATTGACCTGCTCTCTGATCTGAGCTGCTGTTAACCTGCGATTTCTGAGGCTGGTGACTCGGATGAACTTATCCTCCGCAGCAGAGGCGACTCTCGGTCTTCCTTTCCTGGGTCGGTCCGCATGTGAGCCGGTTTCTTTGTAGCGCTTGATGGTTTTTGAAAGTTTTCCCAATTTTTCGGACTGACTGACTATATCACTGATATATATATATATAGTGATTTATATAGTGACTTTTAGTAATAAAAAGACTAAATGTAAAAGTGCTAAAAAAGGCAAACAAATAATCTTTTGTGAATAGCATTTGGCAAAATCTATTTGTTAAATGAAACAATCCACAGTAGAACTCACGGCTATGTTTAGTATTGAAACTTTAGTATAGAACTCAAGGGATTGGGACTAAACAGCTGTGTAGCCTTAAGAAAACCACATATTACAGAGGTTAATTGGAGAAAAAAAGTCTTGTACTGTGGAGCATTGGAAAAAGACAACGTGGTCTGATGAGTCCTGATTTAATCTGCTCCGGGGTGATGGGCGAATGAGGATAGGAATAAACGCAGATAAATGGATGCACCTATCATGTCTAGTGTCTACCGTACAAGTCTGTAGAGGCAGTGTTATGGTCTGGGGCTGCTTCTGTTGGTCAGGTCTTGGTTCAGCAACATTGTGTATACACTACCTGAATATAATGAATCAACAGGTTTTGACATCAATTCATCAGTCTCAAATTGTGAAAAGCTGGTTCAAGGAGCATGATAGGACAAGAGTCCAGACCCTAACCCCATTGAGAATCTTTGAGATGTGCTGGAGAAGACTTTACGTAGTGATCTGACTTTCCCATCATCAATACAAGATCTTGGAGATACAGTAAATGAATGTGACTCTGATTGGAAATCAGATGCCATGTTTGAGGTATAAACCATGAAATATAGAAATAATAATATAAACTATCTAATACATTTTTATATATTTCTACAGGTAGATGATGGAGTTTTGTTGTTGTTGTTGTTGTTGTTGTTGTTGTTGTTGTTGTTGTTGTTGCAATTCCAGCTCCCAGCTGCCTTAAAATAAAAACACAAAACATACAGTATACTCCATGTATTAGTTTATTAAGAGGAGTTAATTGTTAGATGGCATGGTGGCATAATGGTTGGTACTGTAGCCACCTTGAGTCTGGAGCGTTAGAGTGGATCTGGAAAACACGTCTGTCATCTGTGTCACAGGCGATTGGCAAAACAAACATGCCAGGAACAAGTGAGGGACACGGCCACCGTGGCCACATCCGCTAGCTCTAACACAGATCCAACCACACAGCATGAGCTGAGAGAGAGAGAGAGAGAGAGAGAGAGAGAGAGAATATTTAAAAAAGATGTGTATATAAAAGCATATTTACTGAATATACTGTGATCATACTCTATACTCTACTGTAACCCTTATAGGATTCACTAGTGATATGTAACACAGTATGTACAATAAGACTCAACTTTTCATGCTGTTCTTCCAGAATTCCTTCAGATTTACAGTATTGTTGTGGAAAAAAAATTAGATAAAACACTTGAACGTTTAAGTTTAAAGCAAGAGAGAAGTTGATAACTTGTCTCAACTCAACTATCAAACACAAGGTACAGTACTGTAAGTCAAAAACATAAAAGAAAGTTTTAGGTATGTAAGCTGCATTTTTGGTTACTTTGGCCACAAAAAAAAAAAAAAAACGGTCACTGATCATCACTCTCACACACGCTCATATACTGTATTTTGGTTCTTATCTGTTTCTTATCCTGATTGTAACCATTTCAGGCTGAATGTTGATCACCTGACCATTGCCTGACATACTAAAAGAAAGAAAAAATTATTTAAGAAATATAGAGAAAAAAAAGAAAGAAAGAAAGAGCCTACCATGTTGTACCATGTGCAAAATGTTACAGAAATAAATAAATAAAGTAACAAGTAAACAAGATTAAAAAATGTATTGAAAAAACAGAAGGAAGGTAAGAAGTAAGTAAATACAGTTAAAGAGAGATGGGGGGGGGGGAACTAAAAGACAAGCAATTGCACTGTACCATGTCCACAAATGTAAAGGAAGAAAAAAAGAAAGAAAGAAAGAAAGACAGTCACAGCTAAATAAAAAGTAGACAAGAATACAGGACAACCAATTACCTAGAACAATGTCCAAAATGCCATGGATAGAAGAAAGAAAGAAAGAAAGAAAGAAAGAAAGAAAGAAAGAAAGAAAGAAGAGGAAAATATGAAAAAAAAATCATTTAAAAAAAGAAAGAAAGAGGAAAATGTGAAGAAAGAATGAACAAAAGAAAGAAACATTTTTAAAAATCTAAAGAAAGAAAAAAGAAAGAAAGAAAGAAAGAACGAACAAAATAGAGAAAAATTGAAGGAGAGTAAAATATGAAGAAAGAATGAAGAAGAAAGAAACATTAAAGAAAGAAAGAAAGAACGAAAGAAAGAAAGAAAAATTAAGAGTAAAATATGAAGAAAGAATGAAAAAAAGAAAGAACAAAAGAAAGAAACAATAAAAAAGAAAAAGAGATAGATAGATAGATAGATAGATAGATAGATAGATAGATAGATAGATAGATAGATAGATAGATAGATAGATAGACGTGCACTAGTAGTAGTAGTTAAGTGATTTAGGTTGTTCACATGGTGTAGAATACACACTGCCTTTGGACAGGGTTTAATATGAATAGTGGCCATGGTGTCTCATTTCAATCAGCACGGACAGATGTTGAGAGAGAGAGAGAGAGAGAGAGAGAGAGAGAGAGAGAGAGAGAGAGAGAGAGAGAGAGAGAGAGATGCATCTGTCTCATGACTGTGTACAATCTGACAGACACTAAGTTGATAATTTATGTTTTTGTCCAGCCAAATGAATTCACAGTCACAGACAGTAACAAACAAATGAACAGAGGTACTGTGTGTGTGTGTGTGTGTGTGTGTGTGTGTGTGTGTGTGTGTGTGTGTGTGTGTGTGTGTGTGTGTGTGTGTATGTGTGTGTGTGTGTGTGTGTGTGTGTGTGTGTGTGTGTGTGTGTGTGTGTGTGTGTGTGTGTGTGTGTGTGTGTGTGTGTGTTCCAGCTTTGTGCAGAAACATCTGCATCTTTTATATGACCCTAAACCACCAGCATCATTTAGTCCACTTACTTTCAATGTGTTTAGCAGCAAAACGAAAAAGCAAAGCCATCGCACATGTGGCACATTTGTTTTGTTGCTTGGAAACTTATTGTTAAACGAGGGATGAGGAGGAGGGAAAGAGAGCGAGATGAAGTGAGAGAGAGAGGGAGATGGAAAGCAAATAAATAGCATTGCAGTTCACAGCAGAAAGAAGTGGCGAACAGAGCGCGAGTGAAAAGCATTAAAGCTTTTAATTTACGGCTCTGGACTGTTTGTCATCTGGAGCTGCTACTGCACTGGTGCGCAAGGAGAACTGAGCTAATTACATTCACACACGGAGAAAGAGTGCAATGTGCAGATGGGAGGAGGTCTGCAGCACAAACACACACACACTCATATACCATGTATAGATAGATAGATAGATAGATAGATAGATAGATAGATAGATAGATAGATAGATAGATAGATAGATAGATAGATAGATAGATAGATAGATGTACTTTCCATCCAAAAACAAACAGATTTGGCTCTTGCACTGCTTTTCCTTTATTCTCAGCAGGGAAAAAAAGAAACAAAGAAAGAAAAGAAAAAAGAAAGAAAAAAAGACACGGAAAAGAGAGAAACAGACACAAGAAAGAAAGATGGAACAAATAAAGAAAAGTTTAAAAATAGGAAAGGAAGTGAGACAAATTTAAAATACCACTGTTAAAGAAAATGTAAGTAAGAAAAAAAGAAAGAAAGAAACATGTAACACTGATAAAGACAAAATGATTTACAGACAGAAAGAAAGAAAGAAAGAAAGAAAGAAAGAAAGAAAGAAAGAAAGAACATGAAAGACTAAAGTAGAGAAAGGGACCAAGAAGAAAGAAGGAAATCAAAGAGAAATTTGAAAAAAAGGAAAGAAAGAAAGAAGGGAAAAGTTTAAAGAAAGAAAGAAACAAACAGTCAATCAAACGAAGAAACAACATAAAACACTAAAAAGTAAAAGCGACACATAGAAGAAAGAAAGAAAATAAATGATTAAAAAAACTAAAATACAAATAAGTAGAAAGAAAGAAAAAAGAAACAAACAAACAAACAAACAAACAAATGAACAAACAAAGAAAATATTAACCAGAAAACAAAAATTAAGAAAGAAAATGGTTACCATAGAAAGAGCACCAGAAAATGAAGTAAAGACAGAAAAGAAGGAAGAAAGAAAGTAAGGAGCAAACAAACAAACAAATTGTAAAAGATGCAAAGACCATGTGAGAAATAATACCAGAAAAGGAAAGGAAGCCAGAGAGACATAAAGACAAAAAGGCAGAAGAGATTAAGAACACTGGGGTAATGCTCAGAGTGATGCTGCCACCACCATGCTTCAGACTGGTGCTGATGTACTCAGTGTGGTTTTTGGGATAACAGCGCCACAACATCACAACTGAGAGCATTCCATAATAATAATAATAATAATAATAATAATAATAATAATAATAATAATAATAAAGAAAGAAAAAAAGAAAACCATGCTCCACAGTCTTTTTGCTCGGTGTGTGTCGGGGATGTACTGCGAGCTGTGTCACACTGTGTCGTGGTGGTTGTTGTTGTTTTGGCTTGCTAGTAAATAATGAAAGAACAGAGGAAGCAAACATGGTGTCAGGCAGCCACAAGCAGAGCGAAAGAGGGAAGCTGTGGTCTCTCGCCCTCCCTCTCTCTCTCTAACACTTGCTTTTCCCATCCATTCTCGGCACTCGTTTATAGCCTGGTTCACATCTTTGATAACTCGTGTTCAGCATTCCAGGCCATTTTTTCTTCTGTCTTTTTTTTTTTTTTCCTTCTGAAGCCATCCGGTCCGGAATGCCTCCTGTGAGCCACTTCCCCTTCTGCGGTGCCATCAGGCGCTGTGGCACATGTTCGACAAGATCAGGTTCTCGCGTCTGCATGGTCACATTCGCTGGGAATTCAAAACAAAACACTGTCGATCCAGAGTTCACTGACAGAGGGTTTTTTTTTTCTTGTGCTTGAATGTGTCACTGAATATACCACGAAAAATCTGTAAACACAAAGGAGCCAATTCTGGACACGCTGTCTCTTTGATGTGCGCGATGGCTAACATTCTGCCCCGATTACTATATCCTCTGTGCCTCAGACATGCTGCTCTCATCAGAGTCAAAGAACAGGGGGAAAAAAAATTCAGATCAGTAATAACCACCACATGGGTAGCTTTTGTCTGTGAAGTTTTTGTTCAGTAATAAAATGCCAGTATACTGTAAGAGCTGGCTGTGTGTGTGTGTGTGTGTGTGTGTGTGTGTGTGTGTGTGTGTGTGTGTGTGTGTGTGTGTGTGTGTGTGTGTGTGTGTGTGTGTGTGTGTGTGTGTGTGTGTTTGGGTTACACTTGCTCGGACTTTGAGACTCATTATATTTTTCCTGAACTGACAGGATCTGTGTTCATTGCTCTTTGGGTCTCCTGGACAAACACACACCACATTTTCACATTAGAGCTCCGGCTTGGATTTGTGATCACGTTGATCTTACTGCTTATCCTGTGTACAGGGTTAATGAAACTAATCTGCATGTCTTCAGACTGTGGGAGGAAACCAGAGTACCTGGAGGAAACCCACCAAGCACGGGGAGAACGTGATAGATAGATAGATAGATAGATAGATAGATAGATAGATAGATAGATAGATGGATAGATAGATGGATAGATGGATGGATAGGTGGATGGATAGATAGATATATAGATGGATGGATGGATATATGGATGGATGGATGGATGGATGCATGGATGGATGGATAGATATATGGATGGATAGATGGATGGGTAGATGGATGGATGGATGGATAGATATATGGATGGATAGATATATGGATGGATAGATGGATGGATACATAGATAGATATATGGATATATGGATGGATGGATGGATGGATTGATGGATATATGGATGGATGGATAGTTAGATACATGAATGGATAGATAGATATATTGATGGATGGATAGATAGATGGATGATAGATGGATGGATGGATATATGGATGGATAGATGGATGGATAGATATATGTATGGATGGATAGATAGATACATGAATGGATAGATAGATATATGGATGGATGGATGGATGGACAGATAGATAGATAGATAGATAGATAGATAGATAGATAGATAGATAGATAGATAGATAGATAGATAGATAGATAGAAAACAGGCAAAGGAAAATACTAAGAAATATGAGCAAAAAAGTCAAATAAAGAATGTACAAAGAAAGAAAGAACATACAAACATGAAAAGAAAAATTTTAAATCAGACAATCAAGATTACAGAGAAGAAAAGAAAGAAAAATAGATAGATAGATAGATAGATAGATAGATAGATAGATAGATAGATAGATAGATAGATAAAAAAGGGAAAAAAGCTACTAAAACCAAGCAAAAAGGCAAATTTTGAGTAAGAAAGAAAGAAAGCCAGACAGTAAGATCAAGCATCGTGCTTCACTCTGTGGATGATGATCGCTGTCCAGCGTGTCTTTTTGGCATCATCCATCAGGGATTTCATGCACTTCACCACTTTGGCTAAAGAATAAATACTAGAAAACGTGATGGAAACATGAGCTCCCTGTAGCTTTCTCTTTTAAGCAGACTACTCAGAGTGTCACTAAATGTAAACGAACAGCTGTGCTGCGTATGCAATTGATATGGGTGATCGGTATTCATCCAAGAAATTAACCAAAGGAAAAAAAAAAAAACACACACACCAGTATGTGTGATAGAACATGAACATTGCTGAAGCGTTTGCAAACTGCTGGCAGGAAATTTTCGTTTCGTTCGGCTGACAAAACCACTTACTCGCTTCTTTGCTAAAACACTGATAAACGAGAGTCGGAGTAGAGAGTCGTAGACAAACACGGCTCGTCACGTGAATATCGCTTTAATCATTCCCGCTGTCACTCCGCAGCTCAAGTGGTGCGTACTGAGTTATGACAGAGGCCATGTGTGAACAGAGTTAGCAGGATTACACTCTGTGTGCTCAAGAGCTAAAGGATCCTCTCACAAACATGAAAAGAAGTGGTGACAGCCATGCTGGCATCAAATACACACACACACACACACACACACACACACACACACACACACACACACACACACACACACACCCAGCGCTGCTTGAACTGATTAAGTTATAGTTTCACCCGAAAACAAGCTGATGAACGCCTTCCAAAAAACACAGGATCTTCAACTGGAATTCTTAGGAACTCCTATCTACAAGTGTTTATCATTAAGAAGAAGAGAAAAAAAAGTTGCCAAGACACAAATACTTTAGCAAGCTGTGTGGGGTAAAGCGTACAAGTACGAGTATCAATTAACATAATAAGCCACGGAAAAATGCCACAGTGGTTGAAAAAACTATGCTGTGGTCTCTGTAGATGAGGCCCGAGTGTTGATTTTGAACCCAAATCCTTAGATAAACCCTGAACTCAGCGTTTTGCAGCCAAACATGATTTTTTTTTGTTGTTGCTTTCTTTATTTTTCCCTGACAAACACACATGTGGTTGTTTTATACCAACCATTCACAAAGCTGTTAAATGAAATTGAGAAAAAACGATCTTTTATATGAATGCACTTAATGTCCTTGAGCTTTTACTGATCGTAAAAGATACAAACATGGGTTTGCGCATGTTCAATTGCGGATCACATGCTCGGCGTACATTCAGGTGTTTGAGGGTGCATCCTCTGCAAGGGCGGTACAATCCCAGGATGTTCGGAAGCAAGCGTAAAAGCAGCGCCAAGCTCCAAGCAATAACGATGGAGAAGTAAATTATTAAAAGTAAATAATTGAAAGAATGGAGCGAGATGAAAAGATGGCGGACATTGCTCGCGCTTTTAGCATTAGTTGTCAAATCATCAATTCTAAATAACACTGTACATTAATATATCGTGTATACCCAAATGTGTTAGTATCCTTTTAGCAATACAATTTTTGTTGGACTTACGAACAAATTGGACTTACGAACGAGCTGGAACTTGTTCATATGTAGGGGACTTATTGTATATTATTGTATATTAAAATTGCAGCCCTGCCTTTGCAGAACAGTCCAAGGATCTTAGTTGTCCTTCAAACAAGTGCTGTAGCAGCCAATAAAACAAACAGCAATCAGTGATACTACAGTAAAATACATGATTTATTGCGCGTGAGTCCAAAAATCAGGATATGCAGATGACATTTTGTGTTAACTAATGAAGGCGGTACAGAACTGTACAGTTTATTTGCATTTATTTGAATGCATGTGTCAACATAATTTATTACAGTTTAATTTACTTAGATTGTTGCGTGACTCAAGTCCTCTTATGTTTACAAGAAGGCACGCTCGTATGATCTCATATTGCCATTTGAAATAGAACAGGCAAAAAGATTTTTATGAATGTAGAAAGCTAAGCTTGACATATTATTGTACTGTAACTATGGAGACTGAAGTTACAGAAGCTTTATTTCAGCAAATCCAAACCATCATGTCGTGCATGCAGGGGGTAAAAAAAAAAAACACAGACAAATGGAAATAAGGTCAGAAATGTAAGTGCAGGGCCCAGAAATGCACAAAGGCAAAAAAAAAAAAATGGCAATACTTTGTAATTAGAGTTTTATTTACAGTATTATAATAGTATAGTATATAGTATAATATAGTATAGTGTAATAGTATAGTATAAAGAATAATATAGTATAGTGTAATAATATAGTATATAGTATAATATAGTATAGCGTAATAGTATAGTATAAAGTATAATATACTAAAGTGTAATAGTATAGTATATAGTGTAATATAGTATAGCATAATAGTATAATATGAAGTATAATACACTAAAGTGTAATAGTATAGTATATAGTATAATATAGTATAGCGTAATAGTATAGTATATAGTATAATATAGTATAGCGTAATAGTATAGTATAAAGTATAATATACTAAAGTGTAATAGTATAATATGTAGTATAATATAGTATAGCGTAATAGTATAGTGTATAGTATAATATAGTATAGCATAATAGTATAGTATATAGTGTAATATAGTATAATATAGTATAGTGTAATAGTATAGTATATAGTATAATATAATATAGTATAGTGTAATAGTATAGTATAGAGTATAATATAGTATAGTGTAATAGTATAGTATATAGTATAATATAGTAGAGTATAATAGTATAGTATAAAATATAATATACTAAAGCGTAATAGTATAGTATATAGTATAATATAGTAGAGCATAATAGTATAGCATAAAATATAATATACTAAAGCGTAATAGTATAGTATATAGTATAACATAGTATAGCGTAATAGTATAGTATATAGTATAATATACTGTAGTATAGTGTAATATTATAGTATAGTGTAATATTATAGTATATAGTATAATATAGTATAGTGTAATAGTACAGTATATAGTATAACAAGTATAGCGTAATAGTATAGTATATAGAATAATATAGTATAGTGTAATATTATAGTATAGTGTAATATTATAGTATATAGTATAATATAGTATAGTGTAATAGTATAGTATATAGTATAACATAGTATAGCGTAATAGTATAGTATATAGAATAATATAGTATAGTGTAATATTATAGTATAGTGTAATATTATAGTATATAGTATAATATAGTATAGTGTAATAGTGTAGTATATAGTATAACATAGTATAGTGTAATAGTATAGTATATAGTTCTATAGTATTAAAGTGGTGGCACTATACAATTAAATTTACAAACTAAATGTTAATCCTCATTACATAGACGGTCTGGTATATTTTTGCACAAAAGCCAGATGTCAAAGTTGACCTGGTTTATGGATCTGTGCCGAAACAGATTTAACTCACCCAGGTCTAAATGTATATTTTGGCAATAATATCTGGTCTAACTCTCTGGCACTGAACTGATAAACACACATGCTCAAACACACTGATCAACAACCATCTAAAAGTTGTTCATACCAACCTATAATTGTTCTTTTGCACAATACTGATTACTTGTATTTGCACAAAAACTCTTTTCGATCTTCGCTGCTACTTACAAGGAATGTTTACTGTTTACTGTTTTAGTCCTCCCACTACCTCAACTCATTACCTCATCACCACAAAGTATTAAAATTGATGTGTCATGTTGTTACTTTGTCGCTCTTTTTTGAACATTTGCGCATGCACTTTATGTCGTCTCTTTTGTATTGGACTTTTGTAGTGGACTTAGATAGTTTTCTGTTCATTTAAAAATGACACACTGTTTCAGCTAGTCAGCTAATTAGGTTTCTTAGTTAGATAGTTAGTTTTGTTAATTTATGTTGTATGTAGCACCTTGATCCTTGAGGAACATTCGTTTCACTGTATACTAAACTGTATATAGTTGAAAAGGCACTAAAAGTCTACTTGACTTGACTTAACTTGACTTGACTTGACTTGGCACATACCTGGGTAAAACTCAAATCAATGAAGCCAAAAGATGAAAAACAGTTGCTAATGAAATATTTTTATATTGCAACAGTGTTAGGAGCTCATAAGCTCAACAATGGTTTAGGCTTATTAACAAATGCTTGTTTGAAATCGGGCACTTCAGTGGATTAGCATTCCATCTTCCATCAAGTCTTCCATCTAAGTCCATCCAAGATAGGATTCAGGGTGATAAGACGGCGGTATAGACGATGAGTGAGTGATATTGGTGAAAATCTGCATCATCGACTATTTCATAACTCTGGCAGTCCACCATGTTAACGGTCAGGATAACATCTTTTTTTTATTTCATGTGACTTTATAATGGTGACATGATGGTGTAGTGGGTTGAGCCGCGGGTTCCAGTCCTGTCTCGGGTCTGTGTGCTGGAGTTTGTATGTTCTCCCCGTGCTTGGTGGGTTTCCTCTGGTTACTCTGGTTTCTTTCCACTATCCAAAGACATGCAGATTAGGCATTTCCAAATTGCCTGTATCTGTGTGTGCGTGAGTTGGATTGGCACCCTGTAGACAGGATAAGAAGAAGAAAACTTTATCTTTATCATTATTGCGCTTTACACTACACCGATTGTTCTCGACTAGACCACTGCCCGTCATATTTGAACTGCCCGTCATATTTTTCCTGCTCTACCACGCCACTTCAATTAAGAAAAGGCTGTTAATTAGTCGATTAGTTACATCAGGCGCACTGTGAGATGAGAAAGCGCTAAAATATTCAGAGCAGTGGTCCTCCAGGACCTGAGTTGAGAACCACAGCACGACGTAGCATATGTGTGTATACCTAAAGATTACTCAAGTATACCCATTGGGGCACAATCTTGGCAGTTACACAAGAAACAACCTTAGAAGTATCATTACAAATTAAACGCATTTGCGTTACGTGCTCTTTCTTTAAAGAAAAAAAAATCGACTTTGGTCTTTTGATTTGGCGTAATTTGTGGTTTTACAGCGTGTAACACATGTGTATCGGTGGTTCCTTTTGAAAGTTGAGAAACTATAAAATTGCCCCCAGGGAAAAAAGAAAGAAAAAAAAAAACGACAGCCTGTAATTTCTGTTTAAGCGTATACCAGTTAGAGGACGTCAAAAAGTACTAACAGTCAGCTCGGGCTATTGTTTATATCGAGGCAGTTTACTGCAAACAGTCGAGCGCTTGAGATAATCTTGTTTAGCGTTGTATTTCTGAACCTTGACATGACCAGAAGCTGACACTCGAGCCCGAGCCTGTCCGATATGCTTTTATAGCCTGTATTAAAAAAAAAAAAAAAAAAAAAAAGTGGTTTTGCTTTGAAACAGTTGCGCCTGGCAGGCAAGGGCTTTTTGACTGATATGCTTTTACATCATAAAAGTGACTCATATTTGATATAAATGTTGGCGCTGTAAAAGAGTGACTGTTTTATTCGCTGCCAGCTGATATCAATAACTCATTTCAGAAAAGCCATTACTAAAGCTGATTGTTAACGTATATCTGCCCGGCGACAGCTGGAATAGAAACTGTGATTAATTTACCGCATTACTTGCATGTGCAGGATTAAACCGCACACTATGACTAGTTTCGCATCTTGCATGTTTACATCTTTGTAGTTTTTCATCTAATTGGCAGCGATGTGTATTATGGGTGTGTAGGTTCATTTTTTTTTCCCCCCCCATTCGTCAGTGTGTGAACCTACAATTGAGTTTTCTAGAAAACATAAAACACTGAAGCCGATGACGTCTATAGTGGTTACAGTGAAGGGAACGAAAAAAGTCAGGTGCACATAAAAATTTTTTTTTTTTAAACACACACACAACACAAATGTGTGTAGAGCATTAGGCGCACCTATCATGACATCTACCTGCATCAATCCAGGCTAAAAAGGTTTAGTTTAATTGAGTGCGAATGATTAGTCAATAACCATTAGTTAAATCCAAGCTGCAGAGTGCAAACCAGCTTCCAAACAGCCTCGGTGTACTTTTTGCGTCCCAGAGGCTCGATCCGTCTGAATATCCCCAGATTAATCAACAATAGCACACACTGTTTAAATGCCTTCTCCTTATTTATAGCCCCTTTTTTTAAACCCTGTTTATTTGTTTGTTTCCTTGCCATCACCCGAGGACATTTTACGGCGTTCGTTTTCCAGCGATCGTTTTCATCCTGCTTCATTACGGTCGACGTTTAATCATCGCGTTTGTCCCCGCGGAACCCGCTAACGACGTTTTCCCGGAACGTTGCGCCGAGCATGCTCGGTGCATACTGCACCCCCTGAAGAAGTTCTGGCTCATGAGAAGCCGAAATTGCAGCGTTTAGCAAGTGGAAAGCCCTGTCGCAATTACAGCGCCAGCGGTTATGAATTGTAGAGTTGCGCCTCCGGGATTAAACGCACTCTCGCGATTTCTTTCCCTTGTGGCGTTTCTGTGATTTGAACCGACGAATGTGCGGCTACGAAAAGCAGAAGTCTGACACCAGTGGTGACACTGCTAACCCTTGCTGCGCCCCCTGGGAATATCAAACACACGAAGAATGGAATCGCTGCCTGGATTTGATGCGTGTGTGCGTGTGTGTGTGTGAGGGCCGAGTCGTGTGCTGCACCGTGTTTAAGGCCAGGTTGAAGATTTGGCAGGTGGTGCTCCCCTGCTTGTGGTTCACCCCATCGAACGCTTTGATCTCTCTTACTCAGGTGTGACGGCTCGCTGGGTGCCTGGGGTTCAGGTCTCCGCGGGGAAAAGGCCATATGCTCCAAAACAAAGCGTGATGAAGGATAAGAGACGGCAGGAATATAAAGATGATGACAATATCATGATGATATTATTATTAATGATGATGCTGATGATCTGTACCACTTTCTACACCTCCTGTAAATATAAATCATTATAACTGCGCTGATTATTCTCATAAAGCTCTGATAAGGATCCTCATGTTGTGACATGTCATTTAGATAAAGCTATCAAAAGTTATTATAACAGCTAGAATGCTATAAATGAAGCAATATCACATGCGAGTGAGTGCTGTTGTGTGATCATAGGTGTCAATGCTGATATCCAGTACAACGGCACTCACTCTCATGTGATATTCCTTAATTGTATGAATGAGTCTCATGGGTGCATATTACACCTTAGGAGATCAGAAAGAATTGCCTCCAGGTGATACCACAATTATTGCATGTACAGTATAGTACGTGTGGTGTGTTAGGGCATCACGGTGCAAGAGCGAGCTCCAGGTTCACATGTCCCATGTGGGTTCTCCAGTTTCCTGCCACCTCCAAAAAACATATTTAGAAAAGTATTACATGTTAAATGGAAGAAAATACAACACATATGTAAGATTTTGGATTTTTTTTCTTTTTTTTTTTTTTGTTTTTTTTGTATAGGGTTGGGGACATACAATACTCTATATTGGTACTTTTCTATTTTAGTTACTTGTTTATTTTATTTGTTTATTTTTATTTTGTTTTATTTATTTATTTGTTTTAATTTATTTACTTTTTTTTTTCTTCAAGATTTTATTTTCTATGCGGAGAAATTGTGTATGTTCTTGCCTAAGAATGTATTTTCTTTCTGAAAAGACAACACCAACAAAACATTATTTCACGCTGTAATAAATTCCTCCTATGTACGGATATAGTGGCACGGTGGCTTAATGGTTAGCAATGGTTCGATCTCTGCCTCGGGGTCTATGTGCATAGAGTTCACATGTTCTCCCTGTGCTTGGTGGGTTTCCTCCGCATACAGTTACAGGACTTTCAACTTACATAATATAGATTCAACTAGTTGTTCAGAGACTAAGTTTTTAACTGCTATTATTTTTCTGCTTGTTAATACACAATGGTTTAAAATGATAATAAAGTAATACCCATAAAAGCTTAAGATTTAACAGTAAACGTCGTCCTCATGTATCAGTCTCTCTCATGTTGTTCTATTAAATCATTTTTTCCCTCAATTTTCCTTTCTTTTCTTCAATTTAAACTTACAAAACCACTCTCTCTAATTCCCCAGTTTGCGGTTCTTAGGCTGTCTGCACTACAGTCACACAGAGGTCAGATGTCCAGTAACAGTTATTTGAGTTATATTTTATTGCTGCTGCTTTAATGATCACATTGCACTTTTAATACTCTTGGGATCGCTGTGCCTTAAAAACCACATACTAACCATGCCCCGCTCATATCAAGTCTGCTAAAAGACTCTTTCATCCTTCAACCCAAAACTGCCTTCAAGGAAGAAAAAAAACGCCTCGGACTATTGAAAGGTCAAACTGGATTTAACAAGGTTCCTGACCGCAAAACAGTATCGGCACCGGTTTTATAATTAACGCTTATTGTCTGTATGTAGTAATAGCGTAAAGGCTGCGGCGCTGCGTTTTGCATATCTAAGCTTGGATGAAAACAAATTAGTGTTTTATGTGATGTCTGTAAGCCACACCTTATATATATATATATATATATATTCTTTGCTATAAAACATATCTTTGATTTAAACGAATAGGAAATTAGTCTAATAGGGCTTTAGATAATGAGCTTCATATTCTCAAAGTCTCAGCAGAGAGAGAGAGAGAGAGATGGAAAAAAAAAAGTTATTGCTATTTTGTCATAATTTGGCAGCTCGTGTTTTTACTCTGCCTTATATTATTTCTTATGGCCTAATTAAGCTATTAGCCACTCTAAAAATTCTTGCACATTCCCAAAAGGATTGAAACACTCCTCTTTGTTGTTCAGCCAAGCGCTCTGGGTTGGCTGTTTTGGCTCTGAAATATTATGACTGTGTGGTTACATGCTGAATTTTTCAAAAGAGATGACAGAGTGCAAGACCTCCATGAACTCACCATCACCTCTGCAACCACTCAGGCTGCGAATGAAAAAAAAAAAAAAGACAAAGTGGGCTGCAATGCGCAGAGTCTGGGCCCTGTGACCACAGGTCTATTATTGTGTCTCTCAAGTTCAGTAAATTTTTCCAGCGACATTCAATTTGCCTTTGAAGCTCTGTTTTTAGTAAAGCACCATGATTCTGAACACATAATGACAGCGACTACTTACCCTAATATGTCACTAACAAATCTAATATAACATCATAAAAGCTCCATTACAAGTTCTGGCCCTAATAAATAAATAAATAAATAAATAAATAAGGCTAATGTTCATAGGGCTACCTAAGGCCTGCATAAACCCTTCATAACTGGTATTAATGTTTTTTAAAAATGGCTTCCAACAATCTGCTCATTTTTTGTAATTAATGCCCAGTCAAGCCATTCCAAATGAAACTAATAGAAATAATAGATTAATAAACAAACAAATAAATAAATAAATAAATAAATAAATAAATAGCAACTAACAAAAGACCTATAATGAGAAATAAGGCTGGATGGCAGCTACAGAAGTCTTTTATCACAGGCTCGTTGGGGGTCCTGGAGCCTATCCCAGAAAACTTAGGGCATGAGGCAGGATACACCCTGGACAAGGTGCCAATCCATCACATCAAAGTCAAACTCTAAGGTCAACATTAACAGAAGCAAAAATTATGCCTGTTGGAATATGCCGTGAACAATAATTCAATTTCATATGCCTTTCTCACTTGTTGTAAAGGGCTATAAAGGGTTAATGTAGCTCCAATAACACCACTAAAAAAGATCACTGCATGTAGAGGTAGGAGGGGTAGCTCAGTGGGAAAGATGTTGCACTACAGATCGAAAGGTTCGAATGTCAAACCCCAGTACCACCGAGTTGCCCCTGGTCGACCCCTGAGCAAAGCTCCCAACCCTCAACCGCTTTTTATTAGGGCCTCTTTCAAATGCCAAAATGTATATTATGATCTGCATTCATAATGTGTTATTAATGGGTTTGTACAACGTACAAAGCATAAATAATATTATAACATGAGGGGCGATTGAGCCAAATAAGGAATGGAGGTGTAAAAGCGATTTGACATTTACAAAAGACTTCAAGCACAGCACGATGATGAGGCTCTTAGCCGCAGTCAAACATTTGAATGGTTTTTAAAGAAGTCCGTAGGTCTGTGAATGACGATCAGTGGCTCAGACCGTGAACAGCCAGCATCTAATCCTCGAAAATCAGCAGATTGTCACCAACGTGCATCTGTACACACAATCATTCATGGACACCACTTTAAACATTACATGAACTTGGTTTGGAGTTATTGCAACATCCCCGTACAGTCCTGATCTCGCTTCAAGCCTTATTCACATGTTTGGGCCATTAAAGGAGTTCCTGGGAGGCCAGTGTTTCAGACGTGAAGCAGGCGGTCTGATCATGGCTCTGAGAAAACTTTTTACCTTGATGGTATCCAAGCGCAAGTGAAATGCTGGGATTATAATCCAAAATTCCGGATTAACTTGAACGCCCTTCATTCTGTATAGTCTGTATAATACTTATATGAATTAATATTACGTTATGAAACTTGTGCAACAATAGAACAGTTTTACTGTACAAGTAACTACATGTATGAGCTCTTTTAGAGACTTATTTCAGGCATTATACAATATTACAGTATGTATGTTATTGTAGCCTGCTATCAATGTGTTTATCCATGATCCAAGGGATTTGTTATTGAATGGTCCATTTCATCAGGATAATTTTATCTCTCGTCCATGACTACTCAAATCCCTGACTTCTTCACGTCATATCTTCCGCCTGTTTTGGAAACGCGGAAACTTTTGAATTTTGAATTACGTCTTATTTATGTCACTGTAGGATTAAACTACTATAAATAAAGAAGAAGATGAAAACTGCATCGCTGTCAGTCATAGCAACATTTCTAATCAGGGAAGACATTTCAAGGCATTTTTGCGTTAGATCAGATCACTGTTCCTGCTGTTTTTCCAGAAGAACTTTAAACGGCTCTTTTGACTGCACTCTTTCCTGGACGTGAATCTCGCACGCCAGAACCACAGCTCGGCTCTAGCGGGCAGCTTTCCAGCTCATGTGGATTTCATTAGAGGAGGTGAAGGAGGCAGGCGGCCCTCCTTATCTTCATGAGGCCTCTGATAAGAAAGAAAAATAGGTTTATTCGGTAATCAGTCCTGTTCATGGAGACCGTGTTATAGAAAATTGGCATCAC
Organism: Clarias fuscus; assembly: GCA_030347435.1. NCBI lineage: Eukaryota > Metazoa > Chordata > Actinopteri > Siluriformes > Clariidae > Clarias > Clarias fuscus. The sequence goes on from CM059228.1 coordinate 18,968,964, forward strand.
AAATCAGATTAGAGGCCCACCCTGAAGTGTGCATAGCATGAGATGTGTGGATGTGTAAGCTGACAAGCCAAAGTGCACCCGAGCGCCTGACGGTTTGGCGATATAAACACACACGCATGTATATGGGACGGAAAATACACCACCGGGCCATTAACGAACATACTTGGCTGGAGGATCGTGCCACATTTCACGGCTGTAGCCATCCTGTCCTGCTCTGACATTTCTTCCATTGTTGTTTGCAGCTTTCTGTTTTTATTGCTCCAGCGCTTAACAATGTGTTACTGTGGAGAATTGGAAGCTTTGCCTGATTTTCTCTCCCACATAACTGCCAGAGAAGGAAAGACAAGTTTCATAAAACAACTTGAAACGCACGCTGACTGCCTTGCCTTTTTGCCGATCTCAGCGTTCTGCATGAACTCAGTAAATGCTTTGACACTTTGTCGGCTCTCGCTGTTGTGTATCGCTGGGTGTTTGTCAAATTTTTTATTACCGATACTCTGGGTTCGCATCCAGAGCTTTTACACTATCATATGGGGATGCCGGTCTGATTTCATACCTCTCTCAGTCACATCGTTAAAATGACACGATGCTGGTGTTTCTGAAGAGCCAAGATTCACGCCGGTAACACAAATGTAATAAATTGGCGAAAGAAAGATCGACTGGATTCATGTGCGATGATGGTGAAATGTGGGATACAAATGATTTATGTTTGACTCGGTTGGTGTGTTGCCCTAGTTGTCCATCATAAATCATGAATACAATACAATATATACCATATGTACGTTCACTGGTCAATTCACAGGTACACCTTTTCAACTGCTCGTTAAAACAAATATCTAATCTGCCAATCAGCTGCCAGGCTGGCTGGTCTGAGTGTTTCCGCAGTATACTGCTGATCAACTGGGATTCTCACACACAACCATGCCTAGGGTTTGCAGAGAAGAGCAGTTCTCCGGGTGAAAGTGCCTTGTTGATGCCAGACTGGTTCGGTCTGATAGAAAGGCAACAGTAGCTCAATTAATACCTTGTTACAACCAAGGTATGCCAAAGAGTCTTCTCTGAATGTCAAAACTTGACGCAGATGTGCTACAGCAGCAGAAGACCACACCGGGTGACTGTCCTGTTAGTTAAGAATTGGACATTTAAAATGTCACCCAAATTGGACAATAGAATATCGCCTGGTTTGAAGAGTTTCGATTTCCGCTGTGACATTCAAATGGTAGGGTCGGAATTTGGTGTAAACAACATGAAACCCGGCCTTGAATCAACGCCTCGGGCTGCTGGTGGTAGTGTGATGGTACTGTATGACGGGTATTTTGTTGGTACACTTTGGGCCATTTAGTACCAATTGAGAATCATTTAAATGCCACGTATTGTTGCTGACCATGTCGTTCATGATCTGCCTGTAACAGGTTTTACGCATGGGTGGCACCACGAACACGGGTGAGGTCTTAAGTAAAATTAAAGTAAAAAAAGTAAAAGGTCTTAAGGGATTTTATTCGGAAAAATATGGAACGGAAAGGGTTTAAAGAGGGACAAAGGAAAAAAGGGAAGTGATGACGGTGTGTGCATGTGCAGGTCTGGAGGCAGTGCCCAGAGTGGGCCCGTGTGGGTAGCGATGCCTGCATGCTTCCTGAGCAACTCTTTCTCCTGGCTTGGCCAACCGGCTCCTCCCAGCGCTCCTTTGGGTGCAGCCTCAGACGGGAGTTCTTTCTGATGTCCGGCAGCTGGGAATGGAAATGGAGACCTTAACACGGAGCACATCACACCTGCAGAAGTGGGGGCCACCGACTTAGTGAGCCTATGAAGTGAGCGAGGAGAGACGCACTTCATTGGCGCCATGAAAGCACCTCAAACTAGTTTTTTGAACATGGCAATGAGGGCACTGTTTTTAAATGGGCTCAATCTCAATCCATACAGAAACTTGCAGATGGAACAGGAGATTCACATCGTGGATGTGCAGCCGACAAATCTGTAGAAACCTCATGATGCTATCATGTCAATGTGGATCAAAGTCTCTAAGGAATGTTTCCAGGACCTTGTTGAATCCATGCCATAATGAATTAAGGCAGTTCTGAAGGCCATAACAAGGTCCAACCCAGTCCTAGCAAGGGGGTACCTAAGGAAGTGGCTGGCGAGTGTATCCAATACGTACATCAAATTACTAACAAGTTTATTAGGAACATGTGTACTCCTGATCATTGATGCACTTATCCAGTCAGATAATCACCTAGCAGCAGTGCAATGCCTAATATTGGAGGAGGAGCAAGGAAAAGGGACGGTGAGGCAGGAGCCAAAATGGTGGCCTCTGTGGGGCAGGATGGAGGGCAGGATTACCAGAGTTGGTTGGATACAGGAGACCTTATAAGACCTCATCTTCATGCCCTGACTTGGACATCACCTCTGACTTGTTTACGACTTGTGAGCTGAGTTGGACAGGCAAGGCTCCTGGATGTTTTGACTAAATAGGTTGTTTCGGGTCTCTTGTATTATGCATTGTACCATTGTAGGATGATCACACAGATCACACAGAACCTCAGTCTTGAGGCAATCTTCACGTTTGGAGATGGAAATGATATACAGTAATAACAATACAGATTTAAGCATTTGGACTAAGTTTTTGTGTTTTACTAATATTTCCCGTATGCGAAAATTAGCGCACCATTCAATACCTCTTCAGTAAGTTTTGCGCATGCTGGATAAAATCTGACAGCCCGCAGGTCTCCGATTTGCCACCTGCACACTAAAGGACCTTCAAATTAAATGTCTTTATTAGCTGTGCGTTGACTGCAGAGGATTACAGCGCGGCTGAGACATGCCTGTTTGGGGCTTGGCTGAAAGTGTGTGAGCGTGCGAACGGGTGTGTGTGCGTGTAGTGGTTTGTAGTGTTCGAACTACTCACCAGACTAATTAACCAAACAGACACGGCCCAGCGCTGCAACCCAGCACTATTCTAATTTGAGCTGCCATAATTAAAGTGACAACTTAATTACAACCTGATAATATCAAGCTGTCCTTGTAGACCTGTCAAGCCTCCTTTCTTTCTCTCTCTCTCTCTTTATTCTTCTTCATTTTTCTCCACATCTCTTAAGGCCTAATTATTAAAAGATACCCAACAGATTTTGGACAACGCATACTGTAGATCCCCTATCTCGTAACTTTGTTTTATAGCATTTGCAACATAATTAAGCTCTAATAAGTCACTTTGTCTCATTTACATTTACAATGTTTATGAGCAGCTCTTCATCTAGGCAAAGTCTTGTTCATTGTCTTTCCCCTCTGCCCCAACACAGTGTAATTAGTGTTACAGTGTTTATTACAGACAATAACAACATGTCACTTTTTTTTTTTTTACAGTGAAAATGTTAATTACATGTTTAACATGCTGTTATGATAAATGTTGTATACAATGAGTAGAGATTATTGGCAGACATGAAATTATAACCTACATTTAATAAGGTAGTTATCTGGTCAGTTAATAGAAATCAATTGCGTTAATAGTGTTTTAATGATAACAAATTTGTATGAAAGTACAGTGTTTATTTAGGTCCCTTTTAATGTGTAGATTTCGAGTATGAGCTCAGAACCAAGACAAGTTTCATAATGATACAAAGTGGGTTTTAAAAAAAAATAGAAAAATGTACAAATGTCTTTTGTGTTAAGAAAAATCTAATTCAGTTTAATACAAATTATATTATCAGCAACAACTTTAATTGTGTTTCTAAGCACATGTTGAATCTGCTTTCTGCTTTATTGACACACTCTCATATAAAACCTATATAAATAAAATATATACACTGGTCGGAACACTCACTTTTAATTATATCTTTATGTCATTTACATTTAAGCATTTTGCCATAGCAACTTACATTTTTTTAATCTTATATATATATATATATATATATATTTTTTTTTTTACATCTGAGCAATGGAGGATTAAGGGCCTTGCTCAGGGGCCCAAGAGAGGCAACTTGCCGATGACGCTGGGGTTTGAACCTGGGACTTTCCAGTCAGTAGTCCAATGCCTTAACCACTCAGCTACCCCTGTAGCTCATGCATTGGAGGACCTGAAATCAGAAAAAATTCTGTCTGTACTGTATGTCTGTATGTCTGTCCAGGCCGAATTTTGTCACTGCATCACACAAAACTGCCTGAACAGAATTTAATGAAACGTTTCCAGTCCTGCTGTATTCACCTTGAAGTTAAAACTGCACCATGAATGAAATCAACATGTTCAGTACAAGGGATGTTACAGTTAATACAGTTATGTGCCACATTACGTCACAGCATCTAGCCTGTTTTTTTAATACTCATTCAGTGCATTTTTTTTCTCGGAGTGGGTGTGGTTATATTCGTCACTCAATAGAGCCAACTATCATTAACATCATGCTATATACTGTACACCTACGTATGTGCTAGCGAATCTATATGAATACAAGAATAAAACACATCTATAACTTGGATTAGTATTGTGTACATTTTGCCTGTACAGTACATTGGCAGAAATACAGGCAGACATGTACGTGGGCTTCAACCTGAGATAATAATAATAATAATAATAATAATAATAATAATAAACAGAACAGTATGTTCCCGCTACACAAGCCACACTGTTTAATTCCATTTTTTTTCAGTCAGATCAGATTTGCCTGTCATGACCTTTCACATTTATAATTGCCAATGACTTTTACTCACTCACTCATCATGTATACCGCTTAATCCTGTATTCAGGGGCATGGGGGACCTGGAGCCTATCCCAGGAGACTTAGGGCACAAGTAAAAGTAGTAAAAGTAAAGTAAAGCCTTTATTCTGTCACATATACATTACAGCATATATATCTTCACATATCCCAGCATAACTGGGGTCAGAGCGCAGGGTCACCCATGGTACAGCGCCTCTGGAGCAGTTAGGGTTAAGGGCCTTGCTCAAGGGCCCAACAACGGCAACCTGGCTGAGCTGGGAATCAAACCGCTGATCTTCCGGTCAGTAACTCAGTGCCTTAGCCCTCAGAGCCACCACTACCACTGCCTGTTCAAGGCGGGATACACCCTGAACAGGGTGCCAATCCATCGCAGGGCACACACACTGACACACTACAGCCAATTTGGGAACGCCAATTAACCTAACTAACCCACCAAGCACAGGGAGAACATACAAACTCCATACACAGAGACGGGAATCGAACCTGGCCGGGAATCAAACCCGGATCCTGGAGGTGCAAGGCGACAGTGCCAACCACTACACCACCGTGCTGCCTCCAATGACTTTTATCTGACTCTAATATGGACCTCCTAGAACGTTCCTCTGAACCGACACACATGCACACATACAGTAGATATGTCTTTGCTCTCGCCATCTGGGGGAGAAGATGTCATCTTTGCGCAACCATTCATTGCAAAAAATGGTTGCACAAAGAAATATTAGCAAATATAATATACTTGGGATTTTGCTCTGGAGGAGGCAAGCAGTGGGTCGGCTGTGCATAGCCTGTGCGGCTTGGTGGGTTTCTCGGTACCAATGCCTGTAGTGTGTGAATGAGTGTATGCATGTTCATGCTGTATGCTGGAGACGCTTCTGACCCTGTACAGGATAAGAAGTAAAAGATGTTAAGCACAGCTTGTATACAGTATAAGTCAGTATAGCCACATTTTTCTAAATATCTTAAATCCAGACAGCTTTTTTTTGTTTCTGGTCCAGTTCCACTACAAAGTTCTGAACTGGTGCTGAACTCGTTTGGGCCTGAACTTACTCATGAGTGAGCATGGTGGTTAAAAAGTGCACTGCATGTACTGCACAAATGCTTTGTTAAGCAAAGCGTCTCTCTCTCTCTCTCTCTCTCTCTCTCTCATCATTGTCATCTGGTGTCAAAATGGTACCAGCAGAGGACAAAATCAATGACACACACACACACACACACACAACAAAGCATTAATGTTCTCTACATATGTCTTTTTTCCTTCTTTTTTTTCTTCCTAGACCTCTCTCTGTAAACGTATGTTGTATTGCTTCTCTTTACTTCACTTCACATCATTTTATTTCCTCCTATGTCTATCCCTTTGTTTTTTTTCTTCTAGGACAGTCAAGGTTGTCTGTTCCACCTTTCCTTCCTCTCCTCCTTTCTTCTTGATCTACTGTATATTTGAATATGAAAAGAAGAGAAGTCCGTCTCTTTGCGTCCTAATAATGACATTTGGCAGCTACATTGGAACCTCGGATTGCGAGTAACTCGGTTTACAAGTGTTCCGCAAGACGAGCAACGATTTTTAATAAATTTTGACTTGAAAAACGAGCATGTCTTGGTTTACGAGTGCCAAGTTTTTTGACACCGACACACACACACACTCTGCTCTACACAGAAACTCTGCTCTGTCGCGATTCTTTTCAAAGGTAAGGTGCTGGTTCATTTATTTGTTGGGATTTTTTAAAAACTTTTTTAAAAGGTAAAGTGCAGGTTAATTTGTTTTATCTTTACTTTATATATTGTCTTAATTATTTTTCTGTATTTATTTTTTGGGCTATGGAACGAATTATTTGAGTTTTCATTATTTCTTATGGGAAGGGTTGATTTGGTTTTCGCATGTTTTGGAATACGAGCTTGCTTCCGGAATGAATTATGCTCGTAATCCAAGGTTCCACTGTATTTGATTTATCAGGGATTAAAAGGTGTGTGTGTGTGTGAAAGAGGGAGGGAGTGTGTGTGTTGGGGGTGGGGGAGGGGCAGCTGAAAGCATACCTGCGCGCATGCTCATGTGTGTGCGTGTGTGAACTTGTGCCATCGCATGGTTAGATAAAAAATGTGATTCTCCTGAATTATAAATCAGCCCCTTTATTTAAATATTCACTTCTTACAAATATTCGCAGATATTCACTTTTTTAGAAAGAAAGATAGAAAAAAGAAGGAAAGAAAGAAAGAAAGAAAATGGAAAAAGAGAGAAAGAAAAAAATTAATAAGGAAGGAAAAGAAAGAAAAATGGAAGGAAAGAAATATGGGGAAAAAGAAAGAAAGAAAGAAAAAAGGAAGGAAAAGAAAGAAAGATGGAAAGAAAGATGGAAGGAAAGAAAGAAGGAAAGATGAAAAAGATGAAAAGAAAGAAAGAAAGAAAGAAAAAGAAAGAAGATGGAAAAAAGAGAAAGAAAAAAAGAAAAAAGGAAGGAAAAGAAATAAAGATGGAAAGAAAGATGGAAGGAAAGAAAGATGGAAAAGAAAGAAAGAAAGAAAGAAAGAAAGAAAGATGGAAAGAAAGAAAGAAAGAAAGAAAGAAAGATGAAAAAGATGAAAAGAAAGAAAAAAAGAAAGAAGATGGAAAAAAGAGAAAGAAAAAAAGAAAAAAGGAAGGAAAAGAAAGAAAGATGGAAAGAAAGATGGAAGGGAAGAAAGAAAGAAAGATGGGGAAATGTGATTCTCCTGAATTATAAATCAGCCCCTTTACTGAAATATTCTCTTTTTGATTTGCCTCTTTAAAGAATCTTTAAATCATGAGATGTAAGTTCATGCGCTGTATTTGGGATTAAAGATATAAAAAGAGACACGAATCACGGTGCGTAACAATGAAATCCATTTTCTCGTCTTGGAAAAAGGCTCTGTTGTTTTTTTCCCTCACTCTCACCTTCACAATTTCTGCCTCTTCTTACAGCATCCTCTTCTTTTGAGGAGACACAGAAGGCAGGAATGGTAGCAAGAGTTTTTTGTTGTTGTTTTGTTTTGTTTTATTTCATAAACACACCGTGTTATCCGGAATCAACACATGTCTCAGTGAAGTAGAGCCGCTAGACACTTGCTAGACGCTCTGTTTCTTGTGATAGACATTCGAGAAGGTAAAAACACATGCACACGCACACACACACACGCACAGACACACACACACACACAATACTATTTCAGAATGAATATAAGGAGCTTTTTTTGCGAAACCTGAAAAGGAAGCTCAGGTGCAAAGCCAGATTTTACACTTCCTGTCCTCTTTCTTCTCTCGCGTTTGACATCCGAACCTTCTTGCGGCAAAATAAACTTTTTCACTCAGTATTCCGCATTAGCAAGTAGCATGTGTGGAAAACGTTGCTCTTTCTTTTTTTCCGTCTGTCTACGTGTCTAAGCGAGGACGCGCACATATTTTGTCTTCGCTTACTGAAAAGAAGCTGACGTTGCAGTCGTGTGCTGTGATGTGGTTTAATGAATCATAAGTAGGGACTAGCTTTATATTGTCCAGTTTGAATGTGTGTGTGTGTGTATTTATTTCCACATGGTCCCCGTATGGCGAGACGTTCGCCGCAAATGCTTGGCAGATGTCGGGTCCTCATCCATGTCCGAGTTTGACCCGGCGATGACATCATCATCGCCATCAGCATCATTCTCCTGATGAAAGATCAACTCCCAGCCCACCCTGTCAGCCATCAGGCTACGCTGGTCAGATCCTACCTCATATTGGTAGCCCGTCGCATTCTCCCAGTCCGCAAGTATCCAGGCTTTGAAATAACAACAGATGTAAAACAATAAATGGCGAAACCCCAACAGTGAGATGAAAATAAGTTCGAGCCACAGTTCCACAAACAGGCCAGACCGCGTTCTGATTCAGATGGGGAAGGAATGAAATAGACGGAAAACAGAGCGTGTCCCCCTGCACAGCTTCAGATTCGACCGGTCGGCGTGAACTTTTCAACTTTCAAGTTGGCACTGGCAGGGCCGCGATGAAGAACACATGCATTCAGAAAGGCTAAAATGATAGCTCAGCGAACTGGGAAACGTGACATGTGTGTCTGACATGGAGCTCTGAGTAGAAATAGTAAGGAGAGGGAAAATGAATGTAAGGTCTAGAAAGAAAGAAAGAAAAAAAAGGAAGGGAAAGAAAGAAAAAAGAAAGAAAGATGGAAAGATGGAAAGAATGAAAGAAAGAAAACTTGAAAGAAAGAAAGAAAGATGGAAAGAAAGAAAGAAAGAAAGAAAGAAAGATGGAAAGAAAGAAAGAAAGAAAGATGGAAAGATGGACAGAAAGAAGAAAACTGGAAAGAAAGAAAGAAAGAAAGAAAGATGGAAAGAAAGAAGAAAGAAAGAAAGAAAGAAAGATGGAACGAAAGAAAATTGGAAAGAAAGAAATTGGAAAGAAAGAATGAAAGAAAGATGGAAAGAAAGATGGAAAGAAAGAAAGAAAACTGGAAAGAAAGAATGAAAGAAAGAAAGAAAGAAAGAAAACTTGAAAGAAAGAAAGATGGAAAGAAAGAAAATTGGAAAGAAAGAATGAAAGAAAGATGGAAAGAAAGAAAGAAAGAAAGAAAGAAAGAAAGATGGAAAGAAAGAAAGAAAACTGGAAAGAAAGAATGAAAGAAAGATGGAAATAAAGAAAGTAAGAAAGAAAGAAAGAAAGAAACAGAAACTTTTGAAAGGACCTTTTATACAAAATCGCCTTGTTGTGCAAGATCATGGAATTAATGTAGGCGGCATAGTGGAGTAGTGGATTCCCTCCGTTACTCTGGTACTCTCCGGTACTCTGGTTTCCTGCCAGGTGCCCAAATTGCCCGTAGTGTGTGTGTGTGTGTGTGTGTGTGTGTGTGTGTGTGTGTTCCAGCTTTGTGGAGAAACATCTGCATCTTTTATATGACCCTAAACCACCAGCATCATTTAGTCCACTTACTTTCAAGTGTGTGTGTGTGTGTGTGTGTGTGTGTGTGTGTGTGTGTGTGTGTGTGTGTGTGTGTGTGTGTGTGTGTGCGCCCTGTGATGGATTGGCACCCAGCCCAGCCCAGGTTGTAGCCCAGCTCGTGCTCCCGGACCTCCATGACCCTGAATGCAGGATAAGCAGTATAGAAGATAAATTAATGAATTAAACGTTTTTTAATAACAATGTGTCACACTTTTGACCCATCTATAACATCGAAAGGAGCCCTGTTATGTGGGTTTGTGTGTGTACAAATAATTTGCTTTTAACGCGTTTTGTTCTTTTTGTTCCCCCTAGTGTGATCTCTAATAAGAAGATCCGCTCAGCAGCTGCTTATTTACTGTACTTAGACATTGAAATGGCGAGAAATAAATGCAGTTTGAGGTATGAAGAAGAACATCATCTAAAGGGTATTTCAGCTTCAGCATTGACGCACATTTCAGAAGAGAAGAAAAAATCTACCTCTTGTATATTAACTGTAAACCGACTGCTGTTTGTTGAGATCTTCGCAACACGTTTAAAGAAATTGACGTCCATGGTTTTCTCGCAAATTCACGGGTCATCCGTTCGCGGCGGCCATGCAATCTTTACTGTATCAGTCCAATTTTAGTGAATACGTGCTGCTGTAGCGAGGAAATTATACCTAGAGCGATGAGTAACTCAGACTTGAGTTAATATTGTGTCTTCTGTAAAAACAACAGTTTCATAGTTTTTCCAAGGTGAAGAGGATCATAACAACCCAAGGCAGGACAGTGTCTCTCCATGTGTGTGTGGGTAGGTAAATGTATCTTTGTGAGG
>CM059228.1:18984412-19104412 GCA_030347435.1 Clarias fuscus
CTTTGACTTTTCATGTGTTTTGCTTTTTGCATGTGCTTTGACTCATGTTTGTGTTTTGGTATTTGCAGGTCATGTTTATGGTTTCAAGTTTGTATCTGCTTTGTTCCTAGGAGCCACCAAAATAGTAGTAGTAAAGAAACCAAAGAATAAATAAATGAACAACAAAAAAAAGTGTTTGGACTCAAAAATGGTTGGGAAGGGGAATGCCGGGAATAGGTTGTGTCTGTGTTACAGCAAGATTTGGAGATATGTGCACCAGCGTGTTGGTGCACCAGGTGAATATATGCAGAGATTTGTGCAAAATTAAAACATGAATCCATTCACATTGTGAGAATTTCTACGGGAATTACTAACGTTTCTGACAAGAGCCACATTACTGGCTGTGATTAATTGGACACTGAGAGCCTGCTCGCACTGTACATGAAATGGCATCTGATTGGGCTGTAATACTGGTCCTGAAAAGGTTCTGTCACTGATTTAATTTTCATTTATTTTATCAGGAGATTAATTGTTTATTAACAATTTAATTTAAGGGACCCATATTCTATTAGTTCTTTAACACATTGGCACAGGTCTCAGAGTTCCTGCAAAGTGTGTGTGTTCATGCTCTAACTGAAATATCTATCAGATGATGCATTTTTTCACACCTCAATCTCTCTTTATTTCACTCCTCTTCCAAGTGTGCCATCTCAGTGTTTATGCAAATGCTGAGCCACACCCTGTAGAGAAGTGCAGAGGTGGGGGGAGGGGCTCTTCTTACAGCATATGAGGTCACAATAGAGAGAAAAATGCAATAAAAAAATTGACTTCTTTTATTTCCTTTTAACCAGCATCTGACTAAAAATCAAACAAATATATCATTTTGTTAAGTTAAATAAATAAATAAATCAGTCCTGATCTCTGTTTGAAACATCTGACATATTTATTGTAAGATTTAAGAATTCAGATCTGTTCACTGTGAGGTTAAGCGTCAGTGAGAATCAGGAAAAAAATCAGAAGATTTAAACCAGAAAATGGTGATGTGTATGGTGATGTTTTACAGAGCTGGAGAATCAAACGTGTGTTCATTTGTATGGAGAGTGTAAAAGCAAACAAACCAAAAAGCTCGATAGCAATTTTTGTGAATTGTGCATGACATTGTGGCGTATTAGGAGATTCAGTGTGTTTCTGTTCGAGTCGGAATTTCTGCCGATTAGGTTCTTCAGATGTTCTGGCTCCTGTTCACAGAACCATTTTTTTTTTTTTCTTTCACAGAGACGAAATATTCAGAACTGGAACGAGCAAAGGAAGCACGTAAGTCAAGTTTGTTTCAAAACGGGACTTTGTTTTCTGTCTGGTGTAAAGTATTTCCTCTCTGACTTTCTCTTTGTCAATTCAAACCGTACTTCAGGTTGTATTAAAAAATGATGATGATGATGATGATGATGATGATGATGATTATTATTATTGTACTTTAATCCTTGGAGCATTGGTCAAATTTTACAATGTTATAAAGGAGCAAATTATATGTGTTTTGTTTGTTTTTATTTTTTGTTTGTTTAAACGTTTGTGATGTTTTTTTTACACAGCAAAAATGTTTGAATGTCATAAATACAAAAAAACCCTGATAACTGTTGAATCGGTTTGATGAAATTTCAATAGCGAAAGTTTTCTGCAGTGTGTCGTGATGTGATACACACACACACACACACACACACACACACACACACACACACACACACACAGTTTGTGCAATTTGTAATATCAGTTTGTGTATAAGTGGAAAGAGGTAAAGTCAAAAGGTCACCAAGTAAATTCAAGTGTGTGTGTGTGTGTGTGTGTGTGTGTGTGTGTATCACATCAAGATTTAACACTGTTCTTCAAGATGCGAAACCCCCTGATGGTGGTCAGCTCCTTATTCTTTCTTCATTTATTTTTTTTTTTTCCCTCCAGAAAAACCTTTATAATACATCTTTCATCACCAAAAATACCTCCTCGACAGTGCTTTTAGATGAAGGAAAATAAAATTCCCTACACTAATACATGTAATTAATAAAAAATAAGAGGAAAAGCCAAAGACTGTTGTTTATTAATTCAGAGCAGTGTTATGATCTCCACAATCTGTATAATCAAAAATTCCTACATTGGGCTGAGTGCAAACCCGTGTCTTTGGAGTAATGGTGCAGAGAGACGTGGGAAGAGAGATGTCTATAAACTATTAACATGCAGGTGAAAGACGGCGTATATGGCTAATGTCTCCTGTAGCATTATCCCATCTGACGGCGCAAACTCGAGCAAACCCTCTGTGCAGAACTCCAGTCTGTTTATTGTCATGTTATAACGGAGGGAAGAAGAAGAAGAAAAAAAAGACGTCTCCTTTTTTTCATGATGTCTTTTCCCCGATTCTTCTTAAGGACAGCGTCGTCTCCGGCTGTCTTCTCTTTTTGAAGACGTACATAATGTATGGCATGTGCTTTGACGTGTGTGTGTCTGTCTGTCCCCCCCCGTACATGAAAGAGAATATTTAGCTCCTCGGGGACTCCTCGGTAGTAGACGCAGACGTCCTTTCCTCATTACCGGCAATGCGATGATCCATGAGCTTCATCTTTCCGTTATACTACTGATCTTCCTGCTAAGCTTTACCTGCCTGCTCATCAAACATTCAGCACGTCTCTGCATGTGTGTGTGAGTGTGTGAGTGATGACAGTGCAGACTTATTTCATTTGTGCAACCATTCATAGACAATATCTGACTCAAGGTATAAAAATCACACACTTATTGCATTCGGCTTCTTTGTTCAAGGATTCCACACACACACACACACACACACACCTCGTCTCTTACTGTAGACTCCCCATGTGGAATAGCGATAGACCATGAATTTGACCAAAAGGAGGTACATTTACTGTATGTTTATTCAAATGGAAAAGACTTGAACGTGGCGGAAAAAAGTCCGGCACGTCGAGTGTTTCAAGTTGTACTTTATATACATAGTGCTTGCATTGAGAAATGCAACACAGTGTAGTGTAGTGTAGTGTAGTGTAGTGTAGTGTAGTGTCAGTATCAGTTAGTGTTGTTAATGCAGTGGAAATGGCTTATATACACTTCCAAGATAAACACAAACCAATTCAGTTGTTTGATGTTCAGGTCCTAGAGAAGAGGCATGGCAGTCGTTATGGGGCGTCCACGACGGGTCCAGGCATGGAGGGACGTCTGAGGCACTGGGGTGATGGTGTTTAAGTAAGATGGGGGTGGGGTAAGAACTATAACTACTCATCGGAAGGTCCCTGGTTCAAACCCCAGAACCACCCAGCTGCCACTGTTGGGTCAACTTCTCATACTGTATGTGTAAGGAGGTAAATGCAAATCTGTGCGAAATGTAGGTGTAAGATTGAGGTGTCAAGACTGGGGGGGAGGAGTCACCAGTTGTGTATATATGGCCATGCCACAGCGCCAGATTAAACTTTCACTTTTTGCCTCCAAAATCGAATAGCTTAAGATGAATTCTTTTGGGAAATATCTTAAGATTAACTATTTTGGACGGCAAAAAAAACAAAAAAAAAAACAGGCTTCTTTCTAGGCCATACTGTGGATTCGTGCAGCTGCATAATGTTTTTGCTGCATTTACGTAAGAAAAGGGAAAGGAAACATCAATCGCACAATGTTCCAGGACATTCATTCATTCATTTATTCCTATACTGAATAAATGAATGAATGGAAAAGAGAACGTCCTTCCCAACATTGCTTGATTGATGGCACTTACTTAGTAACCTAGTAACCCAGTATAAGGGATCTATCCAATGATGGATCTATCCAATGATAGTCGCTCTGGATAAGAGTGTCTGCTAAATGCCCAAATGTAAATATGAATTTACTCATCCTGTCTAGGGTCACAGGGAACCTCAAGCCTATTGCAGGCAGCTTAAGACACAGACAGGAGTAGCTCATACTGTACACCCCATCACATATATACCCGTAGACATACTGTACAATTTGGAAGCACGGATTAACCAGCAATGTTGGTGAAAAGCCACCAATATGGGGAGATTAGTGGTGATTAGTGGAGGCAGCATGATTTTGTTCTGTGCCGGTAAGCAAGGTGTAAAACGAGGTTCATGCTTGTTTCACTGACTAGTATAGAAAGTCCAGTTCAATTCAATTCATGTTTTATTAGTATAGCGCTTTTAACAATGGACATTGTTGTAAAGCACCTTTAAACGATCAAAAAAAAAAAAAGTTAAATGATTAAAAATGTGAAAAATGTGTATTAATCAAAATGATCAGATTGTATCTGCTGAGCAAGTCGAGGGCGACGGTGGCAAGGAAAAACTCCCTGAGACGGCAATAGGAAGAAACCTGGACAGAGGAACCATTAAAGGACAAAGTGTCCTTTCATTTTTCATTAATCCTCATAAATACTATTTATTAATTTCAAAATATGCCATTGCTACGAGAGCTACAGTATAGTCAGGCCCTGCATGGTGATGGATAGAGTTTAATTATACACTTTAATACAGGGCAAATTTAGTCTGTTCTTACTGTAGCTGTCTTTTCATTTGAGTAAAACCAGCTGGTATTTCGGCTAGCGTGAAGTAACGCCCTTCATACTAGTTTCAGGAGGCACGTTAGTCAAGTTTGTGCACTACAAGACGTTAAAGAAAGAAATGCATTGTTGTTTCTGTGTTGTTTCAGGGAGTACTTTAACAATTCAGGGATTATTACTGTAGGATGGCTAGGGAAAAAAAAAGTGTTTTGCATTCATACAGTTATATATAGTCGTTATGGACTACCTACTTCACATCTGAAACTCCGGCCTCCAAGGAACTCCTTTAAAGCGCAAACATGTGGAAATGGATTGCAGCGAGTTCAGGAATGATGAACTCGCTCCACGGAGGATGTAGCAATAACTCGTATGTGAGTTCCTGTAATGTGCAAGTGGTGCTGGTGAACGATCGTGTGTACAGTTCCCACAGACAGATGCGTCTCTTCTGCGAGTTATCCGGCGTTCCATTTGCGTTTAATGTTCACAGGGCCGACCGTAGTGAGGTCTGAGCCACCTCAACTGGGATCGTCATTTATGGATGTACGGCTTTCATCACCCGGTTCGACTTGAACGACAATACACTTCGGCGTAGTAATGGCACTCTGATTCACAACGTGCCCCATCACACCACCCTGGCATGGACCATTTTCATATGTGTTCAAGAGATATTATTTTAAACAAAGTTTGCACGCTGTGTGTTTAAGCTCAAAATATCGCTCACTGTGTGTTTTATTCATTTTAAAAGTTTTTGCTCATTTTGAGTGAAATGTCCATTTCAATGTCAGACACAGAGCTCTGGATGAGAGTATGGAGGTTGTTTGGAGAAGAGGCTGATTTTAGCAAACCACATCGAGTGATGGCACTCGACATGCATGTAAGGTGAGGTACGCCCTGATCAGATCTACCTTTCAGGATGTCTACTAAAATTCAACTAAGATGACATTTGAACTTAATTGATGATGAACACACACACACACACACACACACACACATGCATCAGAAGCTATTTGGTCGACATGGCCGCATCGTAATCACAAACACACCATCTGAGAAGTGAGGTTTCGGGATACTAAGCTCTCTCTTGCTGTATTTTTCTTTAAGAAAAAACCTTGAGATGGTGTGTTAGCCGAGCGCGTGAGCGATTCCTAACGAGAAGCCAGTTTAAGCTCCATTAGGACTGATTAGGCTCTCGTTGGTGGAAGAGTCAGAGGGGATAAAAATGGCCTGGATTAATATTTTAATCCAGCTCTTTAAAATGCTAATGTTCCATTTTATGGCCATTAAATCTCAGTGTGCTTTTCCTTTGATGCATGCAATTTCTATCAATTAAATACACTCGCGTAGTAGATTAGCCATTTCGCCCAGAGCGAGAAGCTCCGCTTTATTATTTTTTATGTTTTTATATATATTGGAATAAAAAGAGAGAGAAAACGAGGGGTATAAAAAAAATGTTTTTTTTTTTTTTTTTTAAGTTTTAAAAAAATGACTCATCTCCTGAATTATGATCGTTTCTGTCTTCACTTTTGACCTTCAATTATCCAAAATGAAAAATCGAACGTGACGGGGGGGAAAAAAAAAAACCCAGTGACTGATTATAATGTGCATTATAATGTATATTTAGCGCTCAGATAAACCATGTAAAGCTTCACATTTAGTAAACATTCAGAAAACCAGAAACCTCACAAGCTGTTTAATCAAAACAGAAAATATAGCTGGTCTTAAAGTGTTTCCAGATTTGTCACCACAAACAACTACACACACACACACACACACACACACACACACAAAGAGAGAGTTCAGAGTGAGATTGTTTCCAGTAGATTCATATTTATCGTGACTATTTCGAGGGCGAACGCTCCCAGTGATTTATTGAAGACTTTTCCGCTCTTTTCTCATCCAGTCTCCGTATTTCTCAGTCTCCCGTGCATCATTTGGAAAGTGAAAAGTAAGCAAGAAAAGTCATAGTTTTAGACTCGTGAGTATGAGAATTAACTATGAGTGTGAGGTTCTTTAAGACTTTTTTTTTGTTGTTGTTTGTTTTGATTTTATTTTTTAACCAACACCAGATGATCTTCCTCTCGCCGGTGGAGCAAAACACTCACTCTATAATATAACCCGAGTCCTGTATCGTCACCGTACACACTGTAATCCTAATCCATCACTGCTTAATCAATGACATCTGCATATACAAGAAATCATTAAGGTATGGTTTCAGATATTGTTGCGTTCCGACGATCCGGACTGGTGCATCAGCGCTGGAGTAATTACCCACATCCAGGCTAGGATTCCTTATAGTTTTATTTTATTATTAGGTTTATACCTTACAGTATACAGGAGCCTATATTTGTCCTGTGAGATAAATAAAAGTGCACTGTAATTGGATATTGCTGTGATTTATTTGCATGCTGAGTTTTTCGCAGTCTTATATATATGTATATGTTGAGTTTTAAATTTCTTATTTGTATTTCCTGTACTTAATTGAATTTAAAATCAATCCTTTCCTCCCTCTCTCTCTCTCTCTCTCTTACACATCCATACACTCACACAAATGCCTACTGTAAAAACATCATTCAAGTCTTTATAGATTAATAGACACATCCACACAGACACTACAATCTATCAAGTTCAATCAATAAACTGATAAAAAAATATATATATATATAAACTTTTTTTTTTTTAATATCTTCTTTGCACAGGACAAGAATATTGATGTATTTTAAACATCCGGCTCCACAAGTAAAAGTACGTTTTATTTATTTATTTGTTTGTTTATTTTCCGCAAAAAGTAAATTATATTCATTTTCCATTTCAATTTACATGCAATATAGATTTATTTATTACAGGCGTAACTCATTTAACTCACGTACCATTTACAACCAACATCACTGGAGTCAAAATGGTCTCACGTCTGCAAGAATTCCTGAGAATTAATTTGCGGGAAAACTTCGGAAAAAGTTGCTTCCCGTGCATAATTTTTTATTATAAGGGGGGAAAAAAAAGAAAAAGTTTTTGATGTATTTTATAACGATTCAGAAACGGTTGTGGTTTTGCACCACCTTATAAATATAAATAATAGAAATGATAAATGATTGCGAGTTGGCGAGGCTTGTAATAAAAAAAATAAAAAATAATAAATAAATAAACAAACGGTAGAAGCTGATAATATAATAAAAAAAACGGATCTATGAACTACGTAAATAATATAAATGATAAATGATTTTAATATTTCAATGAGTTTTACGCATTTTCGATTTGTTCTTGTTTATTTATTTATTTATTTATTTATTTTTATTTATCAGGTATCACACATTATTCACGTAGAAGATAGAATGATAGAAATCCATTATAAAAAATTAAAAAAAAAGACATTTGGTAGAGGGGTTGAATAAAACAGATACCGTCGAATCGGTTTAAAATAAAAATAAATGTTTGCTGGCAAGTTATTTCTGGTCTAACGGAATTTATTCTTACTATTAAAGGTGTAAAAGCTCATCATTTTATGCTACGCTGATTTTGAGAAATTTCATCCCAGCTTTTTGTTAAACCGCTGAACACGTCTGGTAGGGATGAACACTACAGGGGAAGTCAGTAAGGATTATTCAGTGTGATTCGGGACAGCTTTATTAATATCGGTCCGTTTTTGTGTGTGATAAATGAAAGCTGCGGTTAGTGGTTCACGGCTCGTTTAGCTTCGAGTGTACGGCAAGAGCCGGGCACGGATCTGGAAAATGAGGCTAGCGTTCGTATTAACCAGTCAAACAGACACTGTTGGGGAGAAGGACTGGACAATTTACAATCACTTCAGCTACTGTGTGAGTGTGAGTGTAGCCATTTTCATAGACATATACAATATCTTAGGGTTGTGAGTAGATAAAAAAATTTTTTACGTGATAATCTCTTTATGTTTAAATTAAATTCATGCATTAATGCATCAGTAGTTACACCAGTGTCTATTGATAAAATGTGCTGTTGTACCCAGTTACTGACTGATGATTGGTTGTAGGTCGTGATGGTAGCACGCATGGGACGCTAGTGGGACTGTACGTCCTCAGGGTGACGAATTTGACAGATTCTAGAATCAGTACCGGTATCAGAAACAGTTCTGAGAACAGTTTAGAATCGCAGAACTGGTTCAATCTAAATGGTACCGATTTAATGCTTTCCCAGTTCATATGAAACCAACTGGACCTACAGTATATAAACACTCTATGGTGTAACACTGGGAATTTTGCTGCTGCGTAGAACGGTTCTCAGAACTGTTGTGCGTCACATCATTGAGAAAGACTGAGGAATTTGACTTGCGAAGCAAATTACACTAATCAACCATAATATTATGTAACAGTAAACTGGCAATTGAATCATGCAAACCCACCATGCTCACCATGACTGTAGGGACCAAAGGCAAGCACGTCCAGTCTGATCCAAACTCCTGGTGCCAGACACAAGAGCATACCCTAGAGTCCCCCCAGAACAACCCAGAGCTGCCCCAGTGGCACAAGGTGAACACAAAACCAAGGTAGTTTTAATGTTAGTGGCTGATCAGCGAGGTTATCAGGCTAACTCAAAGAACTTACACGGTGTACTTGAGATCTTATTCTTCTTATTATTTTGATAAACTGAATAAGAATAATATAGGTGACCCGGTGGTGTAGTGGTTAGCACTGTTGCCTTGCACCTATAGGGTCTGGGTTCGATTCCCACCTGTGTGTGCATGGAGTTTGCATGTTCTCCCCATTCTTGGTGAGTTTCCTCCCACTGATTAGACTAATTGGTATTCCCAAAATTGTGTGTGTGTGTGTGTGTGTGTGTGTATGTGTACGTGTGTGTGCCCTGTGACAAATTGGCACCCCGTCCAATGTGTACCCTGTCTTGTACCCAAAGTCTCCTAGGATAGGCTCCAGGCTCCCCGCGACCCTGTATACAGGATTAAGCGATATAGACGGTGAGTGAGTGAGAATAATAATAAGAAAAAGAAATATTAAGAAATCCTGTTGATTTTAACATGTTTGTCGATAATTTCCTTTCAGAAGTGAAAGATTTGATAAAATACTGTATATACTCTGCCCGGCTAAAGAAAACTCACGTCACACATTCTAAGATTTCATTTAGTCACCTTTAAGCTTTGATTACAGTACACAATGTGGTGGCCAGTTCATGTCTGAAAATGATTCCTCATGTTCTCAGAACCATTCTTTCACAATTTGTGTTGTGGGATATGGCCGTTCCATCAGGGAAGAAAAACTCTTGGTCATTCAGTACATTGAGGTGGTCGGCTGACTTCATTTTATTGCCACATAGCGTTGCTGAGTCTCGACCCGAGCGACTGAAGCAACCCCAGATCATAACACTGTCTCCAGAGGCTTGTACAGTGGACACTATGCATGACGGGTGCATTGTTTACCTTCTTAGCCTGACACGCCCATCACTCTGGAATAGGGTTCATCGGAACTCATCAGACCACATGACCTTTTTCCATTTGCCTGTCCAAAAGTCAAATCTTTATCATTTCTACAGTAATTTTTTTTTTTCCTGAAGAGTCTCCCTAACAAGTGTTTTTCTTATGGACACACAGCTGTTCAGTCTCAGTGCGTCTTTGAATAAACGCAAAGCACTTAGCCAATTACTTTAAGATTGGTGACGTAGGCCTCCGAGTTGAGGCAGTGGTAAAGTGCTCGCCCGATCATCCGGAGATCGCGAGTTTGATTCCCAGGTGATGTTGTAACCTCTCGCAGCCGGAGGTCTAGAGAGAGTTGATTGGCCCGAGCTCTCTCAGAGGGGAGGGATGAGAGGTACTTAGTGCTCCAACATTAATCACGGCTCTACAGCCAATCGGGGGCGTCCGTGAGCTCGCGCAAGTGGAAGGAGGGGATAGCGCTGTCCTCCGCCCCCAAGTGTGTTACTTGCGAGCAGTTTGAAAAGATGCGGTCGGCTGGCGTCACGTGGTTCGGAGGAAACACCTTAATGTGGTAGCCTTAATGTGGGAGCCCCCTAGTGACAGGGAGGAATTGGACACGACTAAATTTGGGAGAAAATAGGGGGGGGGGGGGGAATAAAAAATAAAAAAAAGGTTGGTGACAACACAACAATTTTCATATAAATGCTGTTATATGAAAATAACACTGAGGCTGTGCGAGACAGCCTTTTGTGTATTATTCCAGTATAAGCACACAGCCCCAGAGTGTGATATTCCGCTTACACCATTAACAACAGGAAATGACTACAAGCTTTACTTCAGTCGTGAACAAAACATCACGGGTTTGAAATATGTTTTGTTAAATTTACAGTTGTGAACACTTATGAGACAAGTTAGTTCCTGTTATCGCTTACTTTATAGCAGCTATACTAAAACATTGACCCGATTTATATATTTGAAAAGCCTCATAGAAGCTGTTGAAGTGCTACAACCAGCCCACGGGACAAGCTGTTTTTCTAGCACGTAGCAGTTTCACAGGGAAAACAAAATAAACACAATAATAAAAAAAAATACAGTAAGTCAAAGCATTTTTATTAAGAACCAATAATACAATGGTGTCTGTTAGGTGTAGCATCTCGTCCTAACCTGCAGTATAAGTTAAGGAGCAGGTCTGTCACCATGTTTTGAGAATGATGTAGAGGTTAGAGTACTCTCATAAATGATTGCAACACGTTTAATAAAAATTATGTTAATAATATTTCCGGGTCAGTATACAATACATTTATTGATATCCATCAGACAGAAGAACTATCAAGTTTACACAGATATTTCACAGAATCCAAGATGCTCAGAATGTAAACAGTAGGTAAAAACGCAGATCAGGAATAACATTCAAACACTTTTTTTTTTTTTTCTCCTCAAGTCTTTGCAGTGTTGTTCCACCCAAACTGCATTGAAGTAAAATTAGCTGCATCTGCGGCTTCTGTCTTCGGGACAGCACTGTAGTCAAGTGGTTCCCTCTGCTTGGTCTAATTATGTCATTTGTAATTTCTGGCAGTTGCAAGCAGGAAGTCCCCAAACCAAACGATCCCCACAGTGGGAACCAGTCAGCCCCGGCTGAGGCTCTGTGACGACCTGATAGAACGAGACGCATCCAGCATGATGTGGTTATCTGACTGCTGGGTAATTTCCCTCCCTCTATTCTCTCCCTCTCTCCTCTCTGTGTGTTTCTCGCATACGTGCGAGCTGGGGACTTGAAGGCCTTACTGGTTCACCGCAATGTCACTTTTGCAGGAGGAAACTTTTTTTCCGTTGGGACGTCAGTGGTGTGTGCTGCTGTAGAGTCGAGCGCGTGTTCCAATAGTTACGAGGTTTATTTTAGGTTTCGTTCGTGCCTGTGTTATACAATAAAATCAGCAAATGGACTACACAGTCATGTGCTGTCATTCCTCAAAACTTGCGCACACACACACACACAAATGTATCTGGGGGGTGTTTGGTTCTATTGCACTGGGAACAAATGCTTATCCTTTGATTTCTTGTCATATGTTATATAATTCATAACGGCAAGGCATTGCATGAAGCCTGGATATACATACAGTACAGGGAGCTTTGAATCAAGGCAGAAACACCAAAATAAGAGTTACTGTTGGGTGTTCACTTTTATGGTAAATTCAAACACAAATTTAGCCAGTGGTGTAACCTGTATAATGGCCCCGGGTTTGATTCTGAGCTTAGGTCTGTTTGTTCATGTCCTCCTCATGTCCTCTTCACTTCTCCAGTTTTCCCACATCTTCTAAAACCATGCCAAGAGTCGATTTATAAATTGTCTCTAGGTGTGAATGTACTGTATGTGTCCTTTGCAGTGGACTGACATCCAAACCAGGGTGCATTCCTGTCCCACGCCATGGGTCTATCGTGGCATTAATCATGAAAAATAAGTGTGGTATTATATCAAGTATTTGGCCAAACCTGCAATGTTATTGTATCCAAAAACATAAACTTCAATATGGAGTCAATCCCCCTTTTGCAGCTGCAACATCTTCCATTCATCTTGGAAGTCTGTCCACAAGATTTTAGAGTGTTTCTATGGGAATTCGTGCCCATTCATTCTGTAGAGCGTTTATGAGGTCAGGCACTGATGTTGGACAAGAAGGTCTGGCTCACAATCTCCGTTCCAGTTCATCTCAAAGGTGCTCAATGTGGTTGAGGCCAGTCAGGGCTCTGTGTTAGGGCCAGTCAAGTTCTTCCACAATGAACTGATCAAACCATGTTCTTTATAGTCCTGGGGCACAGTCATGTTTGAATAGAAAAGGGCCTTTTCCAAACTGTTGGTACAAAGTTAGAAGCATAACATTGTCCAAGATGTCTTGGTATGCTGACGTATTAAGGTTGTCCTTCACTGGGGATAAGGGATCTGATTGATTGAAACACCTGAATTCACTAATTAACAGGTTTGGCCAAATACTTTTGTCCATACTGTATATATGCAGCAATGTGCAGTATTATGTTTATTATGTGAAGTAAGTTGTAGTGATGTCAGTAGTCACCCTATAATTTGATCATCAAAAGAGAGGCATATATTTCTCATGTTGAATGTGTATACATTTCTTGGCTGACTCTGTAATATATAGGCTTTTCAATTGCTTATTGAGAAGGGTATGAATAATAATAAGATTTGACTCTTGGACATGCCACTTTTTTCAAATGTAAATAAAAGAGGAGTAATAATTTTTTCCACAGTCGTCTTATTATCTTCTGGGAGACAAAAACTTGCTGGTTGAATTAAAGTAACTTTAAGTCAGAAGTTGTCCGGGGTATGAATAATTTCGGACTTGACCATACAGTGGAACCTCTGATTGCGAGTAACTCGGTTTACGAGTGTTCCGCAAGACGCGCAAAAATTTGTAATGAATTTAGACTTGCGAGCATGCCTTGGTTTACGAGTGCCGAGTTTTTTGACACCGACACACACACACACACACACACACGCACACTCACCTTTACACCCCCCCTCCCCGGCTTCACACAGACACACACACTCTGCTCTACACAGAAACTCTGCTCTATTGCAATTCTTTTCAAAGGTAAGATGCTGGTTCATTTGTTTAGTTTTTTTGTTTTTTTTACTTTACAGCAGTGATTCCGTTAGTCTGCGCTCACGCGAGTGTCATTAGAGAGATTTCTTTTTTTCCCGTTAAAACAGTGTTTCCGTTGTGTGTTTTTGTCTGTTGTGAAACTTAAAAAGTGAGGTGGGGGGAGGGAGGAGGAGTTTTACTGTGTAAGACGAGGCGAGGGAAGGGGCTAATTCCACACACACACACACACATACACACACATACACAAACAAATACACAGCGCCTGCACACACAAAAGGAAACACTTACCTGTTGGGATTTATTTTAACTTTTTTAAAGGTAAAGTGCAGGTTAATTTGTTTTATTTTTACTTTATTGCATTAATTATTTTTCTGTATATATTTTTTAGGGCTGTGGAACGAATTATTTGGGTTTCCATTATTTCTTATGGGAAGATTAGATTTGGTTTACGAGTGTTTTGGAATACAAGCCCGCTTCCGGAAGGAGTTATGCTTGTAATCCAAGGTTCCACTGTATATATATGTGTGTGTGTGTGTGTGTGTGTGTGTGTGTGTGTGTGTGTGTGTGTGTATTAGATCATTAAAATATATGTATTGTTATAAATATTAAACAAATATTGAATGTAACTATATACTAATAAAATGCATTGCTGTATGGTTGATAAATCAATCATTACCATGTTGCTGTAGTATAAGAGACATAAACCACTTCAGGATGTGCCGTTTGCATCATGACCGCTTCATCACACTATCACGCCATTGGATATTGTTCTATAATTTTATGATGCCCAAGCGTGTTTTATATTTATCTTAATGGACGCACAGAGCATCTGAACACAACATAAAAAGGTAGGTAAGGACATGGAAATGACGCCAGACAGGAAGTAGTTAAATCCTGTGTAACACAGCTCTAGCAGCACACAAGCATGCTGAACAGTCTCCAGGTGTGTATTTCGGCCTGCGTTCCAGTTTTCTGATCAAGCGGTAATGAATATGGTCGTCATTAATATTTAGTCCAAGGCAGTCCGGGCCGCCAGGTACCGATCCGCCATTTGTTTCCGCACGTCTGAAACACTGCCACATCAACACGCTACACTCCGGCCCTAATAAGAACAACTGTAGCCCTTTCATCTGCTCTCCTCGGGTTCCTATTGTGTTCTGAATAATGAAACGCAATTAGGTAGGTATACAAAGCCCCGCAGCCACGCAGGGGTTTCGTTTCCATTTCCTCCCACACAACAGACAACACTGGAACGTACGAGCGACGACGACAGACAAGAGATCCTTTGGGTCGTGATTGGTTTGTAAATCCGCCAGATTGTTGTCCTGCATCTTTTTTTTTTGTCTTTTGCTTATGATTGCTTGCAATTATTTCTATTGAAAAGAAGTGAGGAGTTGAAAAGCGTGAGGGAGGGAAGGAGGGGTGATCGGAGGAGACCAAGCAGAAGGAAATAAGAGAGGGCAGGCTCAGATTGTAGCTAGCGATTAATTATTCAGTGGGCAGCTTCTCTATCCAATGACCCCGCTAACAGAGCACAAATTATTTAGGGAGCTGCCAGAGCGAATGCTAGCGACACATGCGTGAGGCCCGAGAGGTACCATTGCCATACGAGGCCGCCAAGGGAGAGGCACGACAGAAGAGAGACAGACGGACCGGCTAATACATATTCATTACGAGTATCACCTCACAAATGTACCGGTTTCCAGTTGCAGCTAATGCCGCACTCTTGCCAAGTTACCAGGTTAAAGCAGGGATTATATTAGTACATCAGAAACCTCAAGTCAGTTTTACAAAAATAAATAAATAAATAAATAAAATTTTAATCTACCCAAATCGGATTTCAAACTGATCAGATTTTTGTGAATTTCCCCTTTAGCATCCCCATGGCATCTTTTTTCCCCCCTTCTCTCTCTCTCTTTCTTGCTTCTGTTGAAAGCAGAGATGGATGGTTGTAAGCAAGCTGATAAGGTGATTGCTTGAGGTGCTCAGGGTTGGTTCGGGACAGCAGAACACACCGAAGGTGGCTCAGGTATCACTTCTACCTCTTACCGCTATCTGTAGCTGCAAGGAGAGACACGCTTGAAGTCACTGAGCTTTAAAACTGCATGTGTTTGGTGCTACGCTCTTACATAATGATTACTTTCCACAAATGATGTCGCTTGGTGTGGATCAGGTGGGGATTAATTAGACTCGGTTACCCAGAAACCTGAGATTCTGAGATGGTGAGATGTGGCTCCCCTCTTCTCCATGCTCATGCACTAACAGATCGCTCTGATATCTCTCTCTCTCTCTCTCTCTCTCTCTCACTTCTACATTTCCTTTCTCTCGCACCATTTTCACTCATTTAATAAAAGCTGTCTATATCGCAAGACAAGTCTGGTTCACTTTGATGGTTGAATTGGTATGGTCTCACACTGACACAGGTCAGGTGTGAGTTTTTTTTTTTTTTTTTCAGGTGTTATTGCTTCATCCTAATCTATTTTGTGCTTTTTTTATTTAAAATTAATGAGTTCCTCTCTATCACAATTAGTTTTTATTAAAAAATGAAAAAACATAAATCCCGCTGATAAGGAAACAATCCTTTTTGATCTCAGTAGAATATTTGGGAAGGGCATCATATCATTATTATATTTTTTAATTTAATAAATAAATAAATAAATAAATAAATAAAAATGCACCATGCATTAATAGCCTGGATTGAAACTAACGGTCTTCTTGACAACTCCAGTTAACCAAAGCAGAGCTATACTGTCGATATATATACACACAGTAATATATACTACATATATATTATACTACATAGTATACAGTAATATATATACAGTACTGTGCAAAAGTCTTAGGCACCATGTTATCGGTAGTACAAATTTTGTTATATAAGTTTATTATGTCTGCATTATTATATACAAGACCATTCCCTACAAAGATACACTAAAATTAATGAATAAATAACATTACAGAAGAATGTTTGCATGCCTCTAAAGAAAGCGGCATATTACACGACAGACCAGTTTTCAGATGGGAAAAAAAAATAAATCAATAATGTAGACTCCTGGGTTTTGCATGAAAATAGAAAGGAGCGAGTGTGACGAAAGAAGTTAGCAAAAGAACTCATATTCTCCAGCACGCTCAGTAAAACCTACAGTAACAGCTGTTTTATTTACGGTCCTGTACAAAAGTCTTGGGAACATCCAAACAAAAGCCATATGCAATGATGCTTTTGAAAATATTTCTACATTAAAAGAAACTTCTATAAAAAGCACTAAGTAATAACAAACAATAAAGAGTGAATATTTGGTGTGGAAACTCTTTGCTTGAACATAAGCGGTAGTGCTCGATACAGATTTGAGCAGTATTCTAAGTAAAACAGCTGTTAGGATTTACTGAAATATACAATTAATAATAAAATAAATATATAAAAAGGTTGGGCGATGGTGGCTTGGGGCTCAGTGGTAGGTTTCTCGCCTTCCATGCAGGCGAAGGATCAGGTTCAATTCCAAGCCAATGCCCAAATCCCAGCCACTGGATGCAGTGCCAGTCCCAAGCCTGGATAAAATGGGCAGGTTGAAGGGCATCCAGCGTCCAGTACCTGTGCCTGTGTCCATGTCCTCAAATTCTGAAGCAAGACTTGTCAAATTTTCCATTGTTTGGAAAAAATCAAATACAACGAGGCATGCTATTCCAGGAAATTGATCTACTATGTTAATAAACAATATATTTCATTATATCTTCAAAGTTTATTGTCATGTAGCACTAGAGACTCCTTCCATAAAATATTAACTAAACATTTCCTTCCAGAAAACTTCACTTCATCCCCTAACAGAAAACTACACCAGGTGTAACCGAGAATACAATTCTGATCCTCTGGGACTTGACTGATCCAGAAGTACTGAAATAAAATCAGAGGAGAAAGCCCATATGGTGTTTGAACTGAACAGGTGTACAAACAGGTGTAAGTGAACGCTGAGTGAAGGGGGGGTGGAGCACCTCAGTAATGACCGAGATGATTGTAACTCTAAAACAGATCTCGTGTTAGGACAAAAGAAACAACTTCCTCTGATTATTAGCTGCATGAATGTATAGTGGGAGAAGAAGAAAAAACGGACACGCAAAGCTTTTCATTTCCTCCAAAAGCAAAGAAAGAAGGCGCGAAGAACGAGTCATGAGAAAGAGTGTGTGAGTGAGCAGGAAAGAGGTGTTGGAGGTTAGTACAAGTTAGGCCTTGATCTTGTTAGTCATGATTGCTCACCAAGACCTCACACCGGGCCCGGGCTGTAATTGCCCTGCTCCTAACAGGACCCGGAGCTGGCACGGTGGCGGCTGGGACCCGGAGCGAGCCGTGCCTTCGTCTGTGGCCCACACCACATGGCGTTTAGTGTGGCACACAACTTGAGATGATGATGGTTATAGCCCTGGTGCTGGCTTTTAAAATCACTTTAATGGGGCAATGCGTTTCACAGGCGTACACGCACAGGCTTGGGAACATAACATCACACAACAGGGCTTTTACAAGCGCAGGCGCGAGCCGATGGTGGAGAAAGCCTGCCATCAGCTGCTCGCTCGCGGAACGACAGGGAACGCTGCACGTGCTCGGTCCTGTGGACCAGATGAGTTTTTAATTCCACTTTAGACCAACATGTCACTGTCAGAGATGAGAGCTTGGGCCTGTGATAGTTTCCAATTAAATGAAACCATATAATATTTTTCTAGGAAAGGACACAAAAGGCTTCGGAAGATTTCATAGGGAAGGAATTCCTCATGCATGCTGTAGCTATTAGAGATATTTTAAGCTACCAAGTGACATTATTTACTTAAGATTAATGATCACGTCACTGTCCTTTCTAATGTTTTTGGAACAGTATTCATCTCGAGACTGATCGCTAAATAGCAGAGCAGGGTTACAGCATTTCTTTCTTTAATGCATAAACAGATTTCTATAGAAAGATTTTTGCCATGTAAAAAAAAACAAGCCTTGTCAATAAGGCATAGGCTTATAAGATTATATTTAAATTGCATTTCCATTGAACTTTATGTTCAAGTTGAACTTTGTTTCGCTCACTATTTCTCCCAATACATTTTGCTCACTCAAGTGTCAGAATTCCAACATAGGGAAATTTTCCCTATTCCATGCACAGGGGAAATGATAGCAAGTACACTTGGCATAAATTAATCCATATAGCAATCTTTCTGGATACAGATTTTTTTTTAATGACCATTTGTGTGATCGTAGTCAAATCTGGGCGATATATTATAATCCACAATCCGGCTTTAATATTATGAACAGATAACAGGCGAAGGAATTGTCTTTGACAGTCGGTTCTCTTTGCATTTGAAAAAAAAAAAAAAAAAAAAAAACATTAACTTTGCAAAACTCTTCCAATTCCTGCCTGCAAATGGATTATTCCTGATTCGCTTAAAAAAAATAATAATAATAATAAATAAATAAATTATCGATTCATCCAAGACCCATTATTATTTCATGCTGTTTCCGAATGCAAGAATTGCTCAAACGAACGTAACGCAACAGATCGGATTTGCACCCTAACACGTCTGCCTGAATTATACTTAAGAGCAGCCGTAAGTAGATGAGTTACCCACGTCGTCTTTAATTTAATTCAATAATCCCGATAAATGAAATAAATCCCTTTTGGGACCTCCAGTCTCTCGAATGTAGTCGCGATAATGTGAAATGAGGTTCTGAGAGAAAAAATTAGGACATCACGGTTGATTGGGCTTTCACAAAAAGATGAAATATTAATACGGAGATATCCTTTATGTTTATAATTTTGTGTTAATGAATGGGCGCATCCATGCGGAGAACAATCAGCGGGAAAAAAAAAAAATGTCTGCTCGAACAAATTAGCATTTCATCCAAACCAAATGCAAATTGTTTCACTCCAACTTTTAATTTCGTTTTTTCAAGCTTTGACTTTGGTCTCTTAAAGGGAGCAGCACATATAAAGCCGGTTCAATTGTTTGTAAATGCAATAGAGGAATTTATTTAACAAAAAATGCTAAATTAAAAAAAAAAAATTTAAAAAGAGAATGTCACATTGGATGATAACACATTTACATAGTGTTATGTTATTTTTAAAATGTCTAAAAATTTTAATTACTTGGGGTTTTTGATTGAGTAGGAGATGAATTAACTTATTTTTAGGGGTATTTTTACTACATCTATGGTTTGTCCAGCAAAACTCACTATACAGTATTTCTTTTTGATTACATTTCAAATTAAACCATATAATATTTAATGTTTTCAAAGCATAGTGGAATAGAATCTGTGTGATGAAGACATCCCATAATGCATAGCATTAAATTAACACCAAATGGTGTTCCAAGCAAATACCCATAATGCATTGTCCATTATTGAATTTGGTATGAAAATAGGGAGTAGAAAGGGCATTATGTTGTACAACAGGCATATGCATAGGGGACATTTTAAACATGGTAACCAGCAGAATTTCAATATATTTTTTACAGAAATGATCCTCTATGAATATTACACACACACACACACACACACACACACACACAAACACAATAATAATAATAATCTGCTCAAAAGATTTAAACATACTTGAACACCCTTATGATGGATTATTGTTATATAACCACAAAGACACTTAGACGTCCCAGCACAATTTCCACCTGAGACTGCATGGAATTATGGGATAGGAGCGCCCCCCAGCGCCGCGAGCAATCAAGCCACATACCTCCTAAATCGATCGCTCAAAAGAACATCGAAGGTGTGCAGGGTGTAATTATTGAGGGTGTGCTCAGAAAACTCGCAAACCATGTTCATCATGGTAGCACAATCGCCGAACAGTAAAACCCTTCTTGTTAAAGTGACACTATTGTAACAGTTGAAATGCCTTTGCTTTTCCTCTCTCTCTCTCTCTCTCTCTCGCTCAGTCTCTCGGCAGCCACTCTGTGCTAAGTAATATTGAATGAGCCATCCTCGAACATCTGTTGTTCTGCCAAGCCTCAAAGGTAATCACAGTAATGGACTGCTAACTTACCTGCATACGCACATAAATAAATATGTTTCCGAAGAGACCGGCTCATTGACTGGGCCGCTAATCAATTGCACGGCTGCATCTGTTGATGGAGGCTCGGGACGTGCAGTGTAAGATATATGCCGAGATCGATGGTGACGGCTGGGCTGCTCGAGCAAGGAGCGACGCACGATTACAGCACGGCTGGCTCTTGGAAAATCAGACTCACAACTCAGCTAGAACAATCTGGAGCTGTTGCCTACTGCTGACTACACATGCAGAATTTCAAAGGCAGGTTTTAGGGCATGGGTGGCACATTGTTAAGGTGGTTGATTTTTATAGGATGACTGGATTTGAAGAATATTTAATTGAATCTTTGAATAGATACTTAATGACGTTTCAGTATTTGGGTATTGAACTCTTGGTCAGGGTCACAGTGGAGTCAGAGAGTGTCTCAGGATCATTGGGCATGGGGCAGGAAGACACTTTGGGGTGGGGTGCCAGTCAATAGTATGGCACCATACAGTAGACAGCTAATCACACATTGATTTAAACCTGTGGCAATCTAGTGCTATTAGCATGTTTTGGGGGAGCAGGAGCATGGACACACGAGGAACATAGAGCTATGAGGCAGACATTTGACATTTAGGCATTTGGCAGACGCCCTTATTCAGAGCAACTTACATTTGTATTTCATTACACATGTGAGCAGTTGAGGGTTAAGGGCCTTGCTCAAGGGCCCAACACAGACAACTTGGCAGTCATGGGATTTGAACCAGGAACCAGGAACTGTAGTCCAATGCCATCACGACTGGGCTATCCCTGACCTGCTGTGTCATCATACAACCCAGAACAGGAAGTAGTTTAACAAAATGTTGTACAACTACAGTATATACAGGACACTCTCTCACCACGTGTACCGTACAGGGTCGCAGGAGGTCTGGAGCCTAGCCCAGGGGACTCGGGGCACAAGGCAGGACACATCCTGGATGGGGTGTCAATCCATCATAGGGCATAAGCACACCCACACACACACACACACATCCTCATGCACTCTGTCACACTCTCTCATTGTGCATGTCTTTGGACTGTAGAAGGAAACTGGAGCACCCGTAGGGAGAACATGCAAACTCCACGCACACAGACCTGAAGGCGGAACATGAATACTTTGTCCCAAGGAGACACCCTATAAGGTCACAGTGCTAACCACTATACCACCGTGCCACCTATATACAGTACAGTATATGCAAAATAATTGCAAAAAAGGATGTCCTGTGCAAGACAGATGTTTCAAAAGTTTTGGCACCCCAAATGATCAAATGACTTTTTCAAATTAATTTAATTGAGGTAATTTAATCATCAGTGAGTTAGCTGTGTGAAATTGGTTAGGAATAAGGTTTTTTAAAAAAAGGTACTTCAGTATTACATTGTTTAATTCAAGATTATTTTGATATAATTGCATGAATGCATCAGATGCATAAAGGAAGTGATTTGAATTGAAAAAGAAAACTCAATTTAAATATTAGCTAGACCAAACATCTCATTGGATGTGAAATGACAAAAGGTTGTGTTCTGCTTGGCTATGTGACAGAACACCATGCTGCCACTGAACCCACATCTGAAAGGTTTTGGCCATGTTGTAAATGCGCACGCCTTCGTGAAATAGAACACACAGTACATCGCGGTTCACATCGCTAACATGGTGGCGTGTTTGTCTCTATCTCTCATCCAAACCTGTTTATTGGAATGTTTATTAGAGTGCCCTGGTTTTTAGTGACCCTACTTTAAAATAAATAAATAAATAAATAAAACAACTCCTTCCCCTTTCTGACTCTGCATCTCATGGTTCAGTTCTCGCTCACTCTGAATCTGAACCTGATCTGAGTCACATTAGAAAAGTGTCTGCTCCAGAAATGACAGCAGCTGAAGCCTGGCTTTTTTGGGATAACCCTTGCCGCCGTGCAATATTCATAAATTTAATTTCCAATCCGCTCCTCCTTTTATTAGTTTGGGTGTTATTAAATGAGATTGCTTCATCTTAATATATATCCGGAGCCAGGAAGGCGCCGGTGAGCTGGTATTCAAATCCAATAACACGGCCTGTACTTAGAGCATGGCACTAATAAAGGGTGGCGTGTACCCTGCGTATGCAGACACATCGCGCGCGGCATTCGGAGGAGGCAATAACACGTACGCCGGCCTTCGGAGGCCTTGTGGTTTTTGCCTGCCTGCAAAGTAAAAACGCTGTTGCAAGTTGAAAGAGTTATATAATATATATATATATATATCGGATCACGAGGCTGATTTGAGATAATGGGTGAATGTTGTACGTCATAAGAATTTAGGATGCCAGAAGTGAGATAGAAACCCTTTCAAAATCCAACCAAAAAAGGACAGCTCCCTGATTTTATTGATGTTTTGGGAATCTTGAGATGAATTCTAAACTTTTAGAACATAACTTGGTTCCTTCTAACAAGAAGTTATGAGTATGAAAACTTTGAGTAAGAAAATTGATATTACATGCATATATGCACTGCAAGGGGAAAAAAACAGGACTAATTCACAGATTATATTTGTACATTAATGTTATTGGAAATACACTAATGTTAAACACATACACTGATAACTTAAAGTTTAATTAAGTGTTCATGTGTTGGAGGTGACCTGAGTGCGACGTGATTTAATTTTTTTCTTCTTCTTCTGGCTCTGACAGAGCAAAATAATGACTCGAGACATACATCCAAATCTAAACGGAAACGGTTGCTGGCATACAACAACTATGTTTTGCAACGCTTATGATCAATTCATTCTCCAAATTTGAACCGTATTCAAAAATCTGTGGTTGGAGATGTCAGGGCAGGTCATGTGAATAAACATAAAACTATAATGAACATTGAAATATTCAGAATAGAAAAAATGTTCCAAGATCTTCTGTAAACATCTGCAACATCATAAAAAAATAACTAAAAATCATATCGTTTATATTATTTTTGAGTTTATGATTATGTTTTTCCCCTCCAGTTCAGGCTTAGTGGGATGCCAATATATTTTTTAGAATCGCTTTGTGGAGAAAATAATGGCTTTAAGACATTGTGTTGAAATAAAACAATACTAAAAACAAAAAACCCTTCATACATTTAATTATATAAATATTGCCTTATACTTTTTTGAAGGGTGCCAATAGTTCTGGAGCTGGCTGGATAGAAGTCGGAGTGCCACTCCTGCATTTAAGAATTGTTATTCATTTCACGTTCAATATCATATCACCAAGTCACAGAATATCACAATAATACCCAGTGTAATTATTTAAAAAAAAAAAAAAAAAAAGAGTATCATCTTAAGGCAAGTGACCTCATTTGGTTTTCATCACCTATTATTTTGTCTTTTTTTTTTCTGAAACTTCAGAGTACCGACAAACCCCTGAACAGCTAAGTCGTGTAGTCATGCTAAGTCATCCTGCAGTTTTTCATTTGCCTGTCTGCATGAATTAATCCGAGGAATTACAATATAGGAAGGCGCCGGTGAGCTGGTATTCAAATCCAATAACACGGCCCGTACTTAGGGCATGGCACTAATAACGGGTGGTGTGTATCATGCATATGCAAACACCACATTTTCAGACACACAGACGGTGCTCAAAAAAAAAAAAAAAAAAGCAATAACAGTTACATTTCTGGTGATCTAATATGAATATAACATCTGTATAATAATAATATAGTGTCAGTCAGGAAAAGTACAGATGTACAAATGACCTTAGTGGACTCACTAAAAAGTGTGTTTGAGCTGTTATTTCCTTATATGGACACAGGGATACATAATAAAAGGTGAAAAACTATTGGAGAAAACAGGAAAAAGTACATCTCTCTCTCTCTCTTGCTCACTCACTCGCTCACACACACATACACACCATCTATGATCTCCATTTCTTCTCTAGTAAAGGTTGCAGCTTAGACAAGCTTAGCCTGATCTAGAACTGACCTTTTATTTTTAATATGAATACTTCTATTTCATCATAATTTTTTATTATTTATATACTGAAAATGATCAGGCACAATGGATTTTGCGTTCTTTCTTCTTCTTTTTTTTCATTAGTGCTGTAAAATGCCACTCACCGAGTGTTAGGGTCCTCGAGCCCAGCCAGATTACCTGACCCGCCACCTCGTCCTCACTTCCTTAACCGTGGCTCAGCAATGAGAATTAATATGCGTACAGCCTTACAATCAGTCCCTCTCTCTCGTTCTCTTTTTTTTTTTTCCTCTCAGACACACTTTTGGCTGGGGTTCAACGGGCAACTTTATCAGGGGGAACATTATTGAGAGCTTTGCTGGAAGCTTCTTCATCACGCTCACATCAGAGCCGGCCCAACACTTGTCACTGTCAATCACTAGGTGGTAATACACTGAAGATTCCCTCATTTGGTTTAATAAAATCTCCAGGCTTATTTGAAGTGCAGTCATTACAGCAAATAATTGCTGCATCGAGGTGTTAGCCGGGGCCGTAGCCTAAGGGATAAGACAAGCCTATTGCTCTGTGAGGGACTTGCTAGCTCTCATTCTCTCTCCTCTCTCTCCTCACTCCCAAGTCACGCATATTCCAACAATGAATATTGCATTTGGATCCAGCTTTGCCTTTTCTTATTCAAACTAACATTGTTATTACTTATTATCTGGACGTGGAGTCATTCGTTCTGCCGTCTTTATGGCTTCTGCTGTCACGGCAAATTTCACCAGGGGCTGCCAACCGCAATTTTTAACTGTCAGCTAAACCAAATTGCACATCAGGACGAGCGAGGCTTCGCAGGCAATGAGACTGACAGAAGGAATGAGAACGGGACATTTTTCATCCACAGCTCATTCACCTATTGGAAGGGTGTGGTGGAGGTTTGCAACTAATAATCATTTTCTTAATCTTGAAATTGCTTCCCCCCCCCCCCCCCCCCCTTTTTTTTTTTCTGGAGTCTGTTTGCGTCTGGCTGAAAACACCCCTGGACCAACACAGCAATTTACAACTACAAGCTCCAAGAAAGCTTCCTTGTCACATCCTTTTTAAGTAGAATTAGCCGCGCTAGCTTTTATCTCGTCAGTGGTAGCTATTTAGAGTTAAGGAATCCATGTCATATCAAGTTGTGTGATAGGATTGATTTGTCATGCTGTCAGCTAGGGGCTTGTTTTTCATCTGATATATACACTGATAAGCCATAACATTAATACCATTAGCGTTAAAACCACCTAGAGTTCTGGTTATCCCTACGTTTTTTGGGATCCCCTCTTAGGGCGTGGTTCTGCAGGGTCTCTGGCGGTGTGCTGTGGGGTCTGACTTTCCATGAGTCCTAGATCAGACTGGGATCTGGGGATCTAGAGGCCAGGTCGGTGGCTTTGGGTTCTTTGCCCTGTTGGCCCCGTGCACAGCAAGCTGTGGTGTTCTGATACCTTTCCATCATGACCAGCATTCAATTTTTTCTGTGTTATGTGTGCCATTTACTTTTCTGTGGGATTGGACCAGATGGGCTGGCCTTATGTAATCGCAGACTTGAGTGAGCCTTGGGTGCTCATGATCCTGTCACCAGTTTGGTGGTGAATAGTTGCTGATCAAGTTCATCTGGTGGTGGTGTGGGAAGAACTGAATGCCACAAGCAATTTAATTACAAATAATTTTGGATTCACATTAAGGAGGGTACATGCCTTCATTTTAAGTTAGTTGTGTGAAATATACCATACATAGCTTGAGAGAGACAATTCAGTCATATCCTAGTCCTAAAAATACCAGAATGAATAGTAATACCGGTTCTGGGGGGAGGTATTAAAACTTTGAAAGTCATTAAGCCACATCTTCTGTCCCTCCTAGAGCATGACTAATGTCA
This sequence comes from Clarias fuscus, assembly GCA_030347435.1. Taxonomy (NCBI): domain Eukaryota; kingdom Metazoa; phylum Chordata; class Actinopteri; order Siluriformes; family Clariidae; genus Clarias; species Clarias fuscus. The sequence continues at coordinate 19,010,805 of CM059228.1, forward strand.
GAGACAACATGACGGTAATCAAATTCCAAACTTAAAGTATGTCTATGTAGATAAAATCTGTGCTGATTTGTTCAATCTTTAAGCACATTTTCAGGTAATCATAACTTACTCACTTACACTCACTCATTATCTATACCCCTTGATTGTGTATACAGTGTCAAGAGGGGGGCCTGGAACCTATCCCAGATATACAGTATCCTAGAGCACTGGGTAAAGACTGGATGGGGTGCCAATGCATTGCAGGGCACACATACACATTCTCACAGAGTCATTCATACACTACAGGTAATTTAAGTATCAACTGAAGGTGTAATCAATACAGCTCCAGATAAACAACAGGAAAATACAGAAAAAGTAAGGATGCAGCTTTTCATCTACATAGACATACTTTAAGTATTTATTATAATTATTAAAATAATAATCTGAAATCTGACTAAATTGGTAAAAAAAAACATTTCATAGAAAATTCTGGCCTATCGAACATGTTAGCAAGCTAGCTAACTATTCAAATAAAACAAAGCACTAGCAAGCTAGCTCACCTGAGACTAACTACAGTACAAGATTGTATGCTTAAAACCTAGCAAGTTAACCTAACAATATGTTACAGTACCTAAACTTCCAGCATTTTCTAGCAAGCTAGCTTATGTTATTACAATCAAGTAACCTAGCAAGTGTTAGACTTAAATGCAGCTTCTAAGCTTTCTGTTTTTACCCACATGCTAATAACAATTGGCTACATATCCTGATAAAATAAATAAGAATAAAATAGCTTAAGCTAGCTAGCTGGTTTAAATTATATTGTGTAATTCGGTACCCAAGGTTGACAGCAAGCTAGCTAACATAAGGGTGACTTTATTAATTAATTAATTAATAATAAAAACTACAACAAAAACAACAGCAAAGAAAACACCCCTGAGCTTGCAATTCCCACTCAAACTCTGAGTTTTATATTGCTAACAGTAAATTAGTAATCACTTTACTCACATTACTTTAAAATCTTATAGCAATATTAGGTTATAGATAAGCAGGCTTATTAGTAAGTTAAATCTAAAACATTGATCATACCGTGTATTGTTTTAAGAACGTAAGTACATTATATGTTCAGCCTTTATTCGTCACATATACATTACTGCACAGTGAAATTCTTTATTCTTTGCATATCCCAATTTCTCTGTTATCTGGAGTCAGAGCTCAGACTCAGCCATTATACAGCAGACAGTATTAAGGACCTTGCTCAAGGGCCCAAGAACAGCATACTAGCAGAGCCGGGACTCGAACCACAACCTTCCGATCAGGAACTCGGACCCTTAACACACTGAACAACAAACAAGCAAGCAAGAACACGCCCCCCCCCCCCCTCCCCTCCCTTCACCCTTTATTTATTTATTTATTTTTAATGAATTCATGATCGATGATAGCTTTTCACTAGCAAAAACACACCCATTTATAGAGAGGTTGTATTTTTGTGTTTTTTTTCCCCCCACATTTTGTTGCTTGGTAGAAAGGTGATTTCTCACTTGTGAGTTGAGCCGAACATAGTGTTAGTGTTAGGTAAAAAAAAAAAAAATTCAACCTTTTAAATTATTATTATTAAGTAAAAATAACCTCTACATTGTAAGGTTTATGTTTTATGAATAAACCTCTAGATCTGTCTGCTGCACTTCTTACCGCTTACCGATGATGGAGTAATTCACATTAAGAGAGGTATAGGTCTTGAGCCAAACTTCTCAAGTAAACATGTATCAATACGGCAAAGCGCATGAGCTGCTTGCAATTTCGACGGAAATCTGAAGTCCGAACGTTTTATAGATATCCTAAGGAAGTATTCAATGGAACAAAGCGAGAGAGCATGGGAAAGTTAACACGTTCTGGGGAAGAAAAATCAATCAATCAGAAAACACGAATAGCTAGTCTAAATGATGTAAACCAGCTAACATTAGACTTCGACAAAACAGCGAAAATATCTCATCTAGACATTTAAATGAGATCGGTATAGGTTTGTATAGCTGTGCTACACTGGGTGGTCATCATCCCAACTGTCCCGCACTCCATACCACCATCTTCTGACCTCCGGCACACAACGCTGTGTCATTTCTGATGAAAATACATCCACTATCGTGTTGCAGTACAGAATCCCAAACAGGCAGGTCTGACCTAACATGCCGAACCCTGAGCTCTTTCTTTTTTGTTTCAGACGTTACAACTCCCCCCTGAGATCAGCCTATTGTCGTGGAGCAAATTATCTATGAATATTAAACACTTTCGTCGGCTCGAACCATATTAAAAGTTCAGTGTCTCCTTATCTATCTTCTGCTCAATATCAGGTCATCATTAAAAAGATTAGCTTCAATCCAAGCACCGGATTGTTTTTGTGGCCCGAGTTAATGCGCTCGCGAAACATCACAGTCGGGATATCAAGGCACGCCGGTGAGCCGTCACCTTTTTCATGTCGGGTGTTTGGAAAATGCCAACAGGACCAGAGGAGCAACAAACCCATTTGTGTTAATGGAGTTTTTGATTTCCAAAGTGGCAGAGAGGCGCGTGACCTTGCGTTGTTTACTGACCGCACGGAGAAACCGCAGGCCAATTACCTTTATTAACCGAGTGTAGTGGAAACAAAATGGAATCAGACAATTAAGCAATAATGAAGTCAATAATTAGTTCCTCCTTTCAAATTTGGACAATGTCATTTTCCTCAATTAAGTAAATCGGTGAAGCAGTAAATTAGGTTTTTTTTCCCACCCACCTTCTTAATGATCAATAAAAAGGGTCAAGAAATCAATCAATCAAACATACTTGGAAAGTTGCTTATGCATTACAGAAAACAAATTAGGAAAGGACTCTAATAAACTCGTGGCGCTTGACTGGACGTAAAGCGCATTTGTGTTCAAAACCAGTGATCCCATCGATTTATAAGATGCATCGTCTTATAAAAGTTTGCGTAATTCTGCGGGACAAGCACAAACGTGTCGTTCTCATTCCAGGTCGAAAGGTCAAGGCTAACAACCTATCAGGAGTCTTATAAAAAACGATGGGATCACTGGAGAATCAAGCCTTTAAATCACCCTCTTCCTGCCTTCATAACTAACTATATACAGTTTTTTTTTTTTTTTTTTAACGATACCACTTATAAAATACAAGAAAGAACTTTGCAGTTCAGAACACAATACATGAAAAAATAAACATCAGTGTGTGTTAAGAAAGGAGTTTAGTCTGAGTATCAGAGTGCTAAAAGAGACGTTTTGAATGCAACTCTATTAAAAAAAAACAACTTATGGTATAATGTCAATTAGGAGAGGTGTACTGTAAATAATAGCCACTCTGATAAGTAGAGAATAAGAATTAAAGACATCTGTTGGCCATGTGGTTACAGGTATGTGAGAATCAAAAATAATACATAAGGTGGTTGAGGATATCTGACATGAGAAATCTGAGCACATTTTTGAAGAAAAAAAGATTATTAAAATTATTTAAAACTGGAATAAATGACAAATACTAACATTTTAAAACTTAATTAGGAGTCAGTGCTAATACTGAAACCTTCAGGTGGTGTGTATCTATGTTAATATGTTGTCCAATATGGCACACTGGAAAAGACACATATGCAGGTTTCACTTTTAAAACCTCCACTACAATTGCTAACTGTGTAATTATAAATCCCTTTATCATTTTCCTGAGTTAGATGTTTTAGGGCAGACAAAAGAAAAACTAAAACAAAGTAGATGGTTAATTCTGAGTGTTTGTCTCCCCCTTCTGTTCCAGACTGGATACAACAACCTGATTCTAATCTTTTCTTGCACACCATTGGTGTTGAAAACAATTAAGGAGATTTTAAATTGTAGCACAGCTCCAAGTACTAAAGAAAATAGAAGGCAGTGTTGAGTCTTTTAGAAAGTGGAGTGACTTATCAGGGAATTAAACATTTTATGTTCCTTTTGAGGAAGACTGGACTGGAAAGTCGGCTTTAAAGGTCGAGGAAGCTGGGAGTGATCTAAAGGTGGAGGTGATGCAACTTACAGGATTTGAACTAGATTCTGAGCGGTACTGAGAGGGAAACAGCACGAGAAAAATGAGTGTGTGGAAGTACCGGAGAAGTAAAGGAGACAACTAATTCAAGACACAGAACAAGAAGATCGGGAAAGGATTCATTAGAGGTTTTGAGAGAGGCTGGTCTGAAAAATCCACTTTAAGAAGCCGGGAAGTTGAGGGAGAACGACACCTACAGTTTGCCTTTGCAATTTTACATTGAGGATCATTGTTTTTAAAGTATTCCACAATCTTTTTCGCCCAGCTGAATCTTTTCAAAAAATTATTATTATTTTATCTCTTTGTTGCCCCATCCAAACTTTTTTTGAGACCTGTAGCAGGCATCAAATTTGAAATGAGCTCATTTAGTGGATAAAAGTGTAAAAATTTCTCCATTTGTTCTTTTCTCCATGTTCTATTGTGAATAAAATATTGGCTCACATGATTTGAAATTCTTCTAGTTCATTTTATTCAAATTTTAAAAAAACGTCCCAACTGTGCTGGAATTCGAGTTGTACACTTAGTTGATATCAATGATATCAAATAAATACTGATATCAGCCCTGAGTGTTGCCAGTAGTTCATACAGATTGGATCCCTATTGTATCCCTATTGGATTGAGGTCTGGGCTCTTGAGGACTGAAGCCATTCTGTTGTGGACTTGCTCCTGTGTTTTGGGTCATTGTCCTGTTGCATTACTTTACATAGTTTTAGCTGATGTACAGACATTCTTACATTATCCTGATTTTTTTTTAATTACACTCTGGAATGTATCTTCCCCTCAATGACGGCAAGCTGGCCAGAACCTGATGCAGAAAACCAGGCCCAAATTATGATGTTTCTTCCACCTTATTTTACGGTTTGAATGATGTTGTCATGATGACATGCAGTGAACTTTTTACATTAAATGTTGTGTTGTGTGCTCTTTCCAAAAAGTTTCATCAGTGCACAAAACATTTTACCAACACCGCTGTGGAGTGTCAATGTGCTCTTACTGAAACTTCAGAAATGCAGCAATGTTCTCTTTAGTAATCAGTGGCTTCCTTCATGGTGTCCTACCATGGGCACCTTACTTGTTGAATGTTTTATGTACTGTAGACTCATGAACACAAATGTTAGCCAGTTCCTTTCCAGTTAGCTATCACTCAAGGTTGTTTCTTTACCTCATTGATGAGTCTTCGTTCTGCTCTTCGGGTCATTTTAACTGGGCGTCCACTTCTTGGTAAGGAAGCCACAATCTCAAAGTATCTCTATATTTCCAGAACTGTAGACTGGTGAATTTCTAATGTCTTTGAAATCCCTTTGTAACCCTTTTCAGCTTCATGTTAACCAACCATTCTTAATCATAGATCCTCTGAAAGCTCTTTTTGGTGAGGCATGGCTCACATAAGCATATTTTTCTTGCGGGGAGCAAACTAAGGAATTTTGAGCATTTTTTTAATCAGTCAAAGTAGCTCTAGTCCCCACCTCCGAACTAATTTTCTTAGCAAGACTCCAGGTATGTTAAAAGCTAACTCCAATTAGCTTTTTTGTTGTTGTTTTTTTTTGACGTCATTAACTCAAGGATTCACATATTTTTCCACAAGCACTATGAGGTTTTTATGGTTGTTCTCAATAAAAACACTAAAGATCAGACTTTCCTTTGTCTTATTATTTTAGGCACATTATATTTGTCAATAGTGTTTACTTAGATGAAGGTCAGATTTTAGGTCACATTTTATGACAAATTAATCCAGAAAACCATAAAATTCCCAACGGTTCACATACTTAGTTGTAACACAATGAATAAATATAACACAATATAATATTATATAAAATGTCGTTTTAGTGATTATTATTTTTTTATTATTATTATTAAACTGGGTCAGTTAATTGTGTCAAGTGCAATGGCATGGGCAAATTAAATCCCGCCCTCCACACGCACCAGCCAATCAAAATGCTCTATGTGGATCACTAAAATAATTGACAAAGAAACTGACCAATGGATTTCCTCTCTTTCGGATATCAACCAATAGAATGAAAGCAGGACTGTTGGTGCCGGTCAGTCCGGAAATAGCTCAAATATCTATAAAAGTGCTTTAAAAATGTCTGCTCGGACAGGAGTTTAGGATGGTGCGAAAGATATGGTTTGTGTTGTTTAGATAGAGAGAGAGAAAAAAAATCTTTCTAAGCCGTTCGCATCGCGCTGGATGTACGGTAAGAGAGCTGTTATTTAGACATTTAGAAAGTATCTTACGGAGAAACGAAAACAAACAAAAACAACCTCGCTAGCTTTGTTTTGTTAACGATAAAATTACATTATTGACTTTTCGTCGCGTTTTATTAACACTCTCTCAGTGATATTTTTTTCTCCATTTCACTACTTGTTTGATGTATTTTGTTATTTTTTGCTAATAAATAATAGCGACTACATATGTGCTTGCTGGTTTCTGTGATTCCCGATTGACATTATGAAGACAAATCAGATGTCGCGGCGGAACGACGTTTCTTAGGTACAGCCAATGAAAGTGCTTCTTGTACACGTGGTCCCGCCTATTACGAAGGTCGTTTGACGTTTAGTTAGGTATTTGGGTGGATATGTTTTCGTGCACCCGTTTTCCGACACGCTGAATTTCTTTTGTTAGGATTGGTCAGAAGATAACGGACAGCGCGTGAGTGGAGGAATCAGCCAATCAGAGAGGAGGGGGAGGTGGGGTTTAATTTGGAATACGGGTAGGAAAGAAAGTAACTCGGATTTATTGATAATGAGGGTAGCTGGGTGAAGATGGTGGTATTAAGGGTAAATTTGGATGAATAAATTATATCTGAATATTAGTAAGAAGTGAAATATTGACAGAGCAATGTGTCTGTTGTAAGTCGTTAGGGCTTTGGTAGAACGATAGCTAGCATAGCAAAGAGCTTCGGGGAAGATTTGGGTCAGTTAATGTTGGCTGAGTGCTGAACTGTGCTGAACTGTTGTAGGGCAAATATTCATTAAATAAATAATGGATTAATGAACTGAATATTTGCAACTTTGTAAGTTTAATTTGATCAACAAACTTCATTTCAGTCAGTTTTTAATTTAGGCTGTGGCTCTGACTTTAATGTGTTCAGAGACAGGGGAACCTCAGCAGCTGTCATTCAGCATCAGGTTGCACATTGTGCTTCAGTGAGGGTCTGAGTGATCTCAGTGTTGATAGTGCTCGCTCAAAAAGTTCATAGAAGTCATCAGGTGATGTCATAGAATTGTACATGTTCAGTGACTGGTCAAGATTATTTGCATGTCAAAATGTTATGTGAAAGAAAAATTAATTCATAGATGCCTGATTGAAACGCCCACCTTCCTTCCAATCAGGCATCTATGATTGGCATCGGTGATTGGCTGGCTCGGGGCGACGACGACGGTGGGCGGTGATTGGCTGGCTCGGGGCGACGACGGTGGGCGGTGATTGGCTGGCTCGGGACGACGACGGTGGGCGGCGTTATGTGTGAACTAATTTCAGTCTTCAGTTCCAGGTTTTCCAGCCTGTCCTGTTGTGATTTGGAGACCTTTAAAAGCTGGCCTAAGCTCCACCCTCTCGCTCCCTCTTCGGCCTGGCAGGCAGACCAGCAGTATGGATCCTCTCCACCACCTATTCAGCTTTCCCTTATTTTTGTCTTGTTTTTATTTACCCTAGACCTTAATAAATTATGTATTTCTTTGGTTAAACCTTTTGTTGCTGTCCTTTATGTTGCACCCCCTGAGCCAGGGTGTAACAGCGGTGATTGGTTGGCTCGGGAGGACGACGGTGGGCGGTGATTGGTTGGCTCGGGATGACTTTTAGACAGTACTTGGTTATATTGAATGTTGATGCTCAGCTGTTGGTCGTTGATGTTGCACCCCGGTGTTGAGCAAGTTTCTCAGTTTATATACCCAGCAGCTCTCTTGTGTGATGTTGAGATTTTTAAGTGCTAGATTTTTAAGTGCAGTTGAAACTGTGTCAAAGTCCCTGCATCTGTCACTCAATACGACACCAAATTTGGTGACTAAGGGGGCTAATCCACTGTTTCTCATCATCAATTATGTTTTTCAGTGAATCTTGTTTGAGGGGCTCATAAGCGCATCCTGCACTTGCTCAATGAGCAATGAGTACGTTCTGGAGTACATCGATGAACGCCAGCCGCAAGGTACGTTGCTGTACGGAGCCTCGCTTTCGCACACTCTCCTGTCTGACACTGAATGGATTTCAATTAGATTTACATTTATTTGTTTAAAAAGGCCTTGGAAATCCGAGTGAAGATTGTCAAATGTCAGATATTTAGGACTTTAGACCTGCTTCTCATGTCGTATTGAGTATTGGATGCTTCAAGAGAATGAGAATAATTTTTTCTAAGCATTTTTCTAGCTTTATCTCTTGCTGCAATTAAGAAATAAATGAGCATCTGTTGTTCCTGAAGCATTTTGGGCTTCTTGGTCCGTATTCACAAAGCTTCTTAACCCTAAAAGTTGCTCCTTGTAATAAAATTCTAAGAAAAGTCTTAGAATTATGACATTTTTCTTAGAATTTCCCCTTAAGTTTAGGACTAAATCTTAGTAAAGATAAAAATGATTCACAAATCATGTTCACTATAAACACGGCTCCTAAGGTAAAAATTAAGAGTGGAGATGAGGACTTTTAGGAGGCTTAAAAGTTTCTATAGCAGTGAACACAAAGATGGAATGAAGAAGAAAAATATTCTCCCAACTCTGAACGTAAAGCTAAAAGTAAAATTGCTCTTCTGTCCAATTTGGTTTTCTTGCCGTTTTACTTCCTTCCATCGCTCTTGGATTGTTGGCTACATACCATCCAAAAGTGCAACTTGAACAGACTGTCCTGCAATCATGCAAATTGATAAAAAAGGCGAGTCATTTTGCTCCCATCAATCTGAAATGGCTTACTAGTAATAAAATCAGTATGATAAACAAATTTAAGAACCTAAATATAGTAACTACTGTGTGGAAATTGGTTTCTTCAAAAGTAGACACATTTTCAGCATTTGGCTGCTTTAATTAACTTTAAGATATTTAGCCTATAACAAACTTTGCATAAAGTAGCCTGTAGTCATGATTATACAATTTCTTCTATTCATCATATTATCACATTCGATTTTCAAAGAGCACATTTTAAGACCTTTACAGATTTTTTTTTATTTTTTTTTTTATCAACCAATCACAGTCCTTGAATTGCTGCATCATCCCTAGCAATGGGGTCAACCACATCTCCTCACTAAGATAAAGGTTTTTGTACATTCCTTACTCAGAGTTGCTCTAAGAAGTTTCCTAAACCAGCTCCCAAAGACTCCCAGCTAGGACGTTTTGGGCTAAGCTACAAGCTCTCTGAGAGAATTCTAAGAAGCTTTGTGAATACGGTCTCAGAAGTTTATGAACATACAGTATGGACTCTACCAAATGCTTAAAATAGTCCCTCTCTTTGTTTAGAGATCCGAGAGCGAGGAGCAGGGTGGTCCAGGTGAGCAGAAAGCCAGTCCGGCTCGTCCTCCCTTCGGGAAGAAGCAGCTCCCCACCATACCCAAGAATGCAGTTCCAGTCACTAAAGCATCGTCACCAGCTGCAGCAACGCAGGCCACCAATGGCACACATGCCTCCTACGGGCCATTTTACCTGGAGTATTCACTTCTCGCAGAGTTGTATGTACTTTTTTTATTCATTGGGTTTCTTTATATTACGGTTGTAAGTAGGGCTGCTTTTCTGTCCTGATTTGATTCACTAAAGTGTTGCAAATATTTTAAACTAATTTTGATGAAGGGGGGGGGGGAAAGATGATTGAAAAGAGTCCTTTCTTATTTACAAATTATTAAATTTGCATTTTGGTTTGTATAAAATAGACGTTTAACTTTGTAAAGTAAATGCACTATACAGTACATGTGTCAGCTGTTGTGATCTCGTGCGTTTGGTCACGTCAGTGCAGAGGATTCCTGGTGATGGTGCAGACTGTTTTTACGAAAGAATGTGATCATGATAGAAATCACCAGGGACCAGCCGACACGATATCATGATACATAAGTGCCGATTCGATTTGCAAGTGTGTGAACGGTTTAGAGTGCACCACCTGTAAGATTATAGAGGAACTGCAACATTTTACCACCTCAAATGCAAACGTACTGTATACACACACTCACTCACACGCTCATTCACACACTACGAGCAATTTGGGAGCGCCAGTTAACCCAATCTGCATGTCTTTGGACTGTGGGAGGAAACCGGAATACCCGTGAACACAGACCCGAGGTGGTAATCGAACCCGGACCCTGGCGACAGTGAGCCACTGTCCCGTCCAAACCCAATTATGTAGTAGTAGTAGTAATAATAATAAACGATATTAGAATAAATTGAAGATTGTTTCATAACTGAACAGTTTTTCTCCCCCCTTTTCAAAATCTCCAGTGATTAGCGAGCTCTTTAATTTATAAATTTAACTATATGATGTGCAGAATGGAACCGCTGTTGTTAAAAAGATACAGCATTGTATAGTCCTGTACTGCATCAGATGCTTAAACAATATAACGCTGATTTGATGCCCGTAGTCACTTTTTTCTTTTTGTTTTATCGGTACACCCTGAATATGTGTTAATCTGCTCATTATTTACTTCTGATTGTAAGTTCAGTCACTATGCTTCTGTTTTTATAATTGGGTATGTTAAGCTGCTTTTTGTTTATGTCATGGCTCAGAAGCCAAGATTCAATTCCGCCTGTTGAACGATTGCCATTAGAAACAGGAAGTCAGGGAGGGAGTCGGACTAATCTCCACAAAAGCCAGAAGTGCTCGAGATACCAAACAGAACCGCTGCAAGTTTAGAGACAGATTGTAGGAGTTCTTACTTTTAACGCCCTCATTTGTCATGTTTAATATCCTAGAGCAGTGCTTAACACCCAGTGCAGTTCGGTTTGATGCTGAGCCGTCGCTCGCCTGCTAACAAAATACAGTATTTATTTTATTTAATTTTCTTCTCCGCATTCTGCCCCCCTGCTGTGGCAGTAAGAGGAAAAGCCTGCTGGAAAGACAGTAAATCAAAACCGTAGAGCATTAGAAATGGATCATTCTGTCACACAAGGGATGAGTTTAAAGTGAATTTATGTATATGAATGTTAACTTTTTGCAGCAAACTGAGATTAAATTTAGATTTTATTAAATTAATGCTTGTATTAAAAAGAAAATGAATTATATGAATTGACGAAAAAGAAAACAATATGCCTGAAAATCATTTAAAAATGGATTTAAATATTTAAAGTTGTAAAATATTTTAGGTCTAAAAACCTTAAGATATGTTAGAAGATTTCCTTCCTCACGTTCTCATGTACTCGGATCAGCCTGAACATTAACACCACATAGAGATAATACATGAACATCGATCGTCATGCAAAGGCCAGTCCGAAAAGCCAATGCAGCACAAATTGCTGAAAGAGATGTCAATGCTGACTGATGGACATCCCCACCTTCAAACTTACTCATTCACGCATCGTCTATACAGCTGTATCCTGTATACACACCACAAACCCGGGGCCGGAATTGAACCCAAAACTGGAGGAGCAAGGCGACAGTGACGATCAGTAAACCTCCATGCTGACCCGCCTCCAAACTCCCCAGAGGTCCGCATGGAGCCACACCATGATGGACCTGAGCTGCCTCATGTGTAGAAGGGGGAACCTACATGATATTGGGCTTAATATTTTCTGTTGTAATGTCCTAAATCATCTTGATGCACCATCGGCCATATCTTATCATAGGTTAGATCATAAGATATGATATTAGAAAATATAATCTATCTGACTGTGAGTGTTTGTGGTTGTTGTTTTTTTTTGTTTTTTTTAATCTATGGTGTTGATGGTGTCAACTTTTTTTTTTCTCTTTTATTATACTTTTAATATATTATTATAAGTTGATGAGACTGAGAATAACAAATACAAAAGACAAGACTTGGAGGGAATTTTATAACATTATAAATGGTTGAAAGGGTTAATGTGCAGGAACCTGAACTACATGCATGCTAACTGTCTGCTCCTGTAGTGACGCCTGACCTGTTTTTTTTTAATTATTTTCTTTAATGGAAAAGGGGATGGGTTTTTTTTTTTTTTGTTTGTTTTTTTTGAGAGAACATTTTGAGTTAAAGCAACTTGGTTAAGTAAAGGGCAAGTCATAAAATATAAATGAACCATTTTTCTTTACATTTTAAACAGCAAATAAGAATATCTACAAAAACATATTGGGGTTTGTCTTTTATATCCAATGTATATATAAATTTAAATGCTGACTTGTTTTTGATGTTTTGTGTTGCAGTACGCTGGTGATTAGGCAGAAACTTCCGGGCATCTATGTCCAGCCATCTTACAGATCAGCCCTGAGTAAGTCAAGAAATGCAAATCGTAGGTATTTTAATGTCTGAATGAAATTAAAGTGCGCTGATGAGCATCTTTGTTTCCCGTTTGCAGTGTGGTTCGGTGTGATTTTCATCCGCCACGGCTTGTACCAGGACGGCGTTTTTAAATTCACAGTGTATATTCCCGATAACTATCCTGATGGAGAGTGTCCTGTGAGTACCGCGCGCACACACGTACACACACTGCATGGATTTTAGCTCAGTCATGTCATATAAGATAAAGTGGAGTTGCTCTGTCACATTTGTGACTTTATTTTTATTTTTTATATATATATATAAAAAAAAGATAAAGTTCTAAAGCTTTATGACACAAGTTTTGTGTGTCTGCGGTTGTCGTTGCAGAAAGTGGTGTTCGATATCCCGGTGTTTCATCCGCTCGTGGACCCGGTTTCTGGAGAGCTCGATGTGAAGAAGGCGTTCACCAAGTGGAGGTGAGGGTTACAGTAACTCGGGAGTCCTGGGTTAGTCCTCCTCCTCTCATCTCATGAACACTTAATAACAAATAAGCATTGTTTTACGTGCTATGTACTTGTTCTTGTATGTAATAAATAAGTGTGTAATGTCTTTTGTCATAATCAAATCAAAGTTTTATTTTCCTTAATATACAAGTTTGTGTTGGCTTATTTATTTATTTAGATTTTTTTTTTTTTATTCCCCCCCCTTCAATTAATGGCAAAAAAGCAATTAAATGTCTATGGTGTACTAAATGTTCAATGACCCATGTCAATTATACAAAATAGCAATTCACCTTGTGCATAAATTTACACACCCTCAGAAGCACAAGTAGGATGCAAACTTTTTTTTTTTTTTTTTACGATTGAATCCGTTTGAATTCATCTCGATGATTGATTTTAGTTTGACACCAATATAACTTTTTTTTTTTTGCAGACGGAACCATAACCACATCTGGCAGGTGCTAATGTTCGCTAGAACTGTCTTTTACAAGATTAACACTGTGGATCCACTCAACCCTGAGGCTGCTGTATTGTAAGTGTGTGTGTGATTTTACTATCCCGAACAAATGTAAAAATCCTGCTTTGGTTAAATGCAGATTTGGTCGACTTACTCTTGTTCAGTCCGCATCACGTATCAGTGTGTATAACGCGAATAACCTGGTTAATGAGACGAAGCCCAGATTGAAAGCCCTTTTGTGTTTTTACAATCTGTGTGTCGCTGATCATCTATCTAACTCTGCACATGTCTTTCTTGTGACTCAGATACGACAAGGATATTCAGCTCTTCAAAAGTAAAGTAGTCGACAGTGTGAAGCTATGCAACAGCCACCTTTTCGACCAGCCCAAGATCGATGATCCTTATGCAATAAGGCAAGTAGGCCTCCGGGGGTCAAAGTTCACGTTAAGATTTCAGTCTTGTAGCTTTGATTTGTTGAAGTGTAGACCGGTCAGACTGTCTCGTCCCTTTCCGACCATGTTGTTTCTCACACCTAGCTTCTCTCCATGGAACCCGACTGTCCACGACGAGGCGAAAGAGAAGATGTTCGCGCACAAAGTGAGTACCAACACTCAAACAAGTGGCTGCGTCTAACATTATACGTCTAGAAGGAATGCATCACTGTGTGCACTTGCTCATTTATGCAGTTTATCTGCTCAGCAATTCATGCAGCAGCAGCACCATGCATAAAGTCATGCAGACACGGTCTATATCAATTCCACATCAAACTGAAAGTGCATAGTGAGTTCTAGAGTTTACACACAGTGACGCACAAAAAAAAAAAACATCCAGTGAAGCAGCATTTTTTTTTTTTTTTTTTTTTTTTTCCCCTCATTTACATTTTTTCCCCTCTCTCTTGAATGAGGAGAACGACCAGGCTTGGTTGAGCTGACAGGAAGTGCTAGTGTCACTGAAATAACCACTTTGTACACATTTTAGCAAACAAAAAAAAAAAAAACATCTCCGCACATAAGGAGAGGCAATTTGCTCAAAACTATGGAAAGTGAGTGTGTATACACTTTCTTTTTCTTCGAGTGCATGCATGGCTAGATTTTAGATTAGCGTAAAATGTTTAACATTCAGTCAGAATGTTGAATTCAAAACACACACAACTAATTGACAGGATTTAAAAATCTTTTATTAAACAACTTCAAAATCCCCAATATTGAACACTTACCTTTTGAAACAACGCATGCAGGACCGTGCAAAAGGCTCGAGTCCCCCCTCAGTCCTTCATATTAAATTAAATGACATTCAATTAAAGAAATGGTAAAAAAAATTTTTTACCTTGACCGGCTGCAAATGGCGTTAAGGTACAATTTATTTATTTTTTGTTTGTTTGTTTTTTTATATACCTACTTCAATAGCAACCTCCTTTCCCCACTCGTCTGTTCAAACTTTTAGCATTCAGCATCACCAGTATACTAACCTGTTTCTCACTGGTTTATAGAGATGGGGCAGATTGGGATCATTTTAATTAATTCACTATTCATTTATGTATAGTCACCCTGACTCAAAACAAATTTTACGTTTACCGTATTCTCTGGACTACAAGGCGGAATAATTTTTTTTTTTTTATTTAAGTCACACGTTTGGCCGTGCACTTGTGTGTAAATGTGCTCCTATTTTTATCACTAGATCGCGCTCTTGGCACTCATGACTCAATTAAAAATAATATTGACATGAAGTAAAAGTTTAGGAGTTCAGAGGATTCAGTGATGCAGATGAGGAGTGATTTTTTTTTTTTTTCTTCGTTTGCTATTTTAAAAAAAATTACATTGTTTGTCCATTAAATAAAAAGCGATTGGCCACTTCATGAAATTAATAAAAGGCAACTTGGTATCCATGAGGTTTTTTTGTTTTGTTTTTTGGGACACCTAAAAAAAAAAAAAAATTATAAAAAAATTAAAAAATCTGCATTGTTAAATTATTCGGTGATTAGTATTTAGTGTTCTAGTCTAATAAATCTCCTTGCTCTTAATACCTTCCTTCATCCCCGCAGAGACGACCTGAAGATCAACCCAAAGGACTTCAGGTGTCAGGACTGTCGTGGGTGAAACCAGGATCCACTCTGCCGTTCAGTAAAGAGGAGTATCCGCTCCAGACCTGAGTCTATAGCACCGGGGGAAGAGGAGGTGGTGGTGATGGAGCTGGTGCAAGGCTCCATCTAGTGGCACTTGGACTCTGTGTTGCTGCCTAAGTCGAGAAATCTCAAAGCAGTTTCATGAACTTGTTCATTTAGTTTTTTTTCATGGTTAAAATTTGCTCAGCTTTAAAGAAATTTCATATAGATCTCCTCACGATGCTGAAACGGCTTTAGCGCTTTTAAACTAGACTTTATGTGTAGACCCAAACTGGATGCTAGTCACCACACCTCATAAGATACGAATGCAATCAGAATTGCTCATTGCATAGAGCTAATTATTTTTCCAACATTGTGCACAATTTTTTATTTTTTATTTTTTTTTGGGCAACAGACCACCTCACTTTTTGTGGGAGGACATTTTAACGGTTCTTGGTAGTAAATCCACAAAGAATGTTCAGTAAGAGGGTGGGTGTGCTTTGATGGATATGATTTGAGGATTTATTTGCTTAAATAAAAAAGAATCCAACCCTATTTACATCATTGGCTTTCTTAAGATCAGTCAAGGTGTAACATGGGCTTTTAACACTGAAAGAGGAAGGGGCATTATCCAGAATTGAGCCTGATCCAATCAGATCTACAAAATGCTGTGATCAGTTCAGGTTACATAAGATATAATTTGACAAACTGGTGGAACAGAACACTTGGGTTTTGTAAAATATAGATTGATTTGAAGTTGGCTTTGAATTTTTGTTTTATTATATATGCACACACAACTACATTTAATGTCCAGTTTCATCTCTGTAAACTGATCGTCACTACACTTTATTTCCTTTTATTTTCATCCCATTTCTGTGTCATGAACTATACTGTGTTTAAATAGCTGTAATATATAATGCAGAGCAAGGGGAATACCTTTTTAATTATGAGTTTAAGTTATGCATCATTTCGTTCCATACTGTACAGTGAATGTCTATTAATGAACTGAGGACAGGAGAGGTTTGATATGTAAATAGTGACATTTGTGCAAATGAAAAGCCACCCTCTCAGAGTTTTACTCAAAATTACCAGTTTATTTATATACAAATATTAAACGGATAAAGTCTTTTTTTCTTTTATTTTCTTTTTTTTATTCTCCTGCAATTCATGTGTCTTTTCTGATCGCCCTTGTTTGATATGAAGGCTGGACTATGTAAGGAATTGTGAGGTTTTAAACTGCTATCTTAAAGCAAATAAATTTAAAGTTTCTGTTTCATGTCCTGTATGATATCAAAATCTTGCCATGCACACCTCATGAAAAGAGTGAAATATACAGGAAACGGTGTTCATCTTGCAAATGCATAGCCTAGTATACCAAAAAGTTGTGCTTATTTCTGTATAAGTTTTTTTGTTTGTTTGTTTTTTAAGCCCGAAATAAGGTTAGGGTTGCACTAAATAATGATTTGCTTTTGCAGAGTAATTTCCATGTCCTGGGTTTGTTTATCTTCTTTTCTATGATGTATTAAATCTAAACAATATTACTTCCTATCTATTCCTAAGTCACTAAAGGTCTTTTAGTCTATAAATTTCCACAGTTGTGTGTTTGGTGGAGTTGCCAGAAAACCCCCTGACTTCCCAGAAGTCAACAAAGAATATGTTTCTGCTCTCTGCTGCACCCTGGTGAATTACAGTATAACATATTTTCCTCTTAACATGGGTCTGACTAGGTGCTTAGACTTCAAACCGATTACGATATGCATTGTATCATGATTAATTGTATCTGATGATATTAAATCATGCGCAGAACCTTACTTGTTTCGTTTTTGTGATTCTGAATAGTCATGCTCTCTGTTGAAGATGTTAATTAGATTTAGTGCTGGTATCATTTTTTTTTTTTGTTGTTCAAACTTTTTATTGTGTAGTCATCATTACAGATATAAATTTTAAGCGATTGTCCATTTTTAACAATATAAACATGCAGAGAACAATAAAACAAGCATCAAGTACAATCAAACATGAACTAACAACCACACCCCAAAAAAATACAAATAGAAAACCCCCTAACTAAAAAAATAAACAAAAAAAAAAAAACTACACTAATCAGAAGGCAGAAAATTGAGTGATTTAAAATATGAAATAAAAGATTGCCATTTTTTAAGAAAGCTACTCCTCCTAGAGCATCTAATCTTTTCTAGTTTTAGAAAGGACATGGTATCTATAAGCCATTGAGATGCACTAGGAGGCTTGGCAGATTTCCAGTGAATCAGAATACGACGCCTCGCTATTAAAGAGATAAATGCCAAAATGTCCAGTTGTTTGGAACTGAACTGAGACCTGACCCGTGGAACCCCAAAAATTGCAATAGCAGGGCAAACGTCAATATCAACCCTGAGCACCTGTGACATCACTGTAAAGTAGTTAACCCAGTAATTTTGCAGTTTAGAACAAGTGAAAAACATGTGACTTAAAATACACTGAGATGATTGACATCTGTCACATCTGTCCTCTACAGCAGAATATATTGCAGATAGGCGGGCCTTAGAAAAATGAATTCTGTGTAGTACCTTAAATTGTATGAGGCTCAGACGAGCACATATTGTACTAGAACGTATTCTGTCCAAAGCAGCGGCCCACCATTCCTCTTCAAACTCCTCTCCAAGCTCCCCCTCCCAGGCTCTTCGAATTTTATCAATAACACTCCCATCTAAAGATAATAACCGACCATAAATTCTTGAAATTTGGGACTTATGGTGAGGGTTAAACTTCAAAAATTCTTCCCATTCTTGCATAGGCGTTAAAGAGGGGTAGCCAGGAAACAGAGTGGCAGCACAATGTCTAACCTGTAAAAACCGAAACAGATGGGAATCAGGCAGCCCCAGTTCTGAAGACAACTGTAGATAACTGCAAAAGGTACCTTCTTTATATAGGTCTTGAAAGCATCTAATGCCTTTTCCGTACCATTGCTTAAAAACAGGGTCAGTAATAGATGGTGGAAACATGTGATTGTTCTGTAACGGCATTAATGATGAGGCAGAGATAAATTTGAAATGTCGCCTGAATTGACCCCAGATCCGAAGGGTGGATATGACTACCGGGCTATGTGTTAAGGAAGTAACTTTACAAGATAGGGGTGAAGTAAGCAATGCCAATAATGAGGTAGATACACATGAACTTGCCTCCAATCTGCACCACAGTGCATTAGATGGACTGAGCCAAAATGTTAATTTATGAACATTTGCTGACCAGTAATAAAACATAAAATTGGGAAGAGCTAGCCCACCACTAAGCCGACATCTCTGAAGTACTGATTTACGAATTCTGGGCACTTTACCACCCCACAGAAAGTGGGTAACAATCTGGTCGATAGATTTAAAGAAGCGCTTAGGAAGAAATAAAGGAATGCACTGAAAAACAAAAAGAAATTTAGGTAAGATATTCATTTTAACTGCATTAATTCGACCCGTCAATGATAAATATAGACTTTTCCATCTCTGAAAGTCAGACTTAGTTTGCTCTAACAAAGGAGAAAAATTAGCGGATAACAGAGAGGGCAGGGATCTGGTAATATTAATGCCAAGGTACCTAAATCCTGTTTTACTAATATTAACTGGAATGTCTGTCTGTAGGAGTCCCAAAGCCAATGTATTAATAGGGAAGCATTCACTCTTCTGAAGATTCACCTTATACCCAGAAAATGATCCAAATTTTTCTATAATGGATAAAATATTTGGCAGACTCAATATTGGATTAGAGATATATTGGCTTTTCGCCTGGAAACCATACTTCCAAAGATCATATCTGAGGAACAAACAGGTTTCATTAGGGGGAGACAGTTATATTTTAATGTTCGCACTCTTCTAAATGTAATTCACTCCAAACATTCTGCTGTAACACCTGAGGTTGTGATTACATTTGATGCTGAGAAAGCATTTGACCGAGTGGAGTGGGAATATCTTTTTGCTGTGCTTCAAAAATTTGGGTATAGGAATGAATTTATTTCTTGGATACGCCTATTATATGCTTCTCCCCAGGCTAGCATACACACCAATAACGTAAAATCCAGCTATTTTAATCTGAGACGGGGAACAAGGCAGGGGCGTCCACTTTCCCCGCTGTTGTTTGCATTGGCCATTGAACCATTGTCGATTGCTTTGAGGTCGTCATCTCTGTTTCGGGGCGTGGTCCGTGCGGGTATTGAAATAAAATTGTCACTTTATGCTGATGATTTGCTATTAACTATTAAATGCTAAATAGCTATTGCTATTAAATGCTACCAACATTTTGGCCAAGATCTTGGCATCGACATTCTGTAACGACAGAGGTCTGTAGGAGCTACACGACTTGGGATCCTTATCCTGCTTTAAGAGCAGAATTATGGATGCTTGTGTTAGTGTCTCTGGTAGGAAACCCTTCTCTAAGGATTCCACATACACATTTAAAAGTAATGGGACCAATTTACTTTGAAATTTCTTAAAAAACTCAACTGGAAAACCATCAGGCCCAGGTGCTTTATTACACTGCATCATTTTAATTGCTTGTTTAATTTCTTCCACATCCAAAGGAGCATCAAGATCTGCAGCAGCAGCCGTATCTATTGGGATGACATTTAAATCCTTTAAAAATGAAATCAGATCGTGGGTGTCTGATGGAGATTCAGATGAATATAAGGTCGAATAATATGATTTAAATACAGCATTGATGCCTTCCGGATCAGATATCAAATTACCTGATGAGTCCTGGATCTGTGGAATCAAGCGACTGCCTGCCTGCCGTCTTAACTGATGTGCCATGAGCCGACTAGCTTTATCACCGTATTCATAATAAGAACTACGAGTATGCAACAGGAGCCGTTCAGCATCAGTTGTTAAAATGATATCAAGTTCAGTCTGCAGATCCAGACGCTGTTTAAACTGGACTTGAGAGGGGAAGCTAGCCAATTGTTGGTCAAGGTGGAGAATAGCAGAAGTAAGCTCACGTACTCTTGCAGTGCGACATCTATTTAAATTTGCAGAATAAGAAATAATCTGCCCTCGGAGGTATGCCTTAAGTGTCTCCCACAGTAAGGAATAAGAAACTGTGCCGTCCTGGTTTGTAGCCATAAAGTCATCAATTGATGTTGCAATAAAATCTATAAATTTTTCATCAGACAAAAGCAGAGAATTAAACCTCCACGATGAAGAATATGGAGGTTGTACAGACAACTGCAAATCAACGCTGAGAGGAGCATGATCAGAAATAACAAGAGCGTGGTATGAAACTGATGTTACTTTAGAAAGTAATAAGCTATCTATAAAAAAATAATCAAGACGGGAATATGACTGATGCACTTGGGAGAAAAAGGAAAATGCCTTAGCTTGAGGATTATAGAATCTCCAAGGGTCAACACATCCATTGCTAGACATAAACTCTGCAACTGACCTTGACATCGATGACACAGCCCTTACCTGAGAGCCAGAGCGGTCCATAACCGGATCCATTACACAGTTCAGATCCCCAGCGAATATCAATGAGTGGCTATTCAGTGAGGGCAGAATCCCAAATAATCTATTCATGAAGCCAGGATCATCAAAGTTCGGTGCATATACATTAACAAGAAGTACAGGTTTCCGTAACAGCAAGCCAGCAACGATCAAGTATCTTCCATTTTTGTCTTACCTTTGCTTATCTGAACCCTCTTGTTATTAGTATTGCAACCCCTCTAGCTCTGGAATTGAAATTTGAGTGAAAAACTTCGCTGACCCAGGGGCATTTCAGTTTAATCCGATCCTGACTTCTTAAGTGTGTCTCCTGCAAAAATACTATATCAGCACTTAGCCTCTTCAAATGAGAAAAGATCTTTGACCTTTTAATTGGATTTCCCATGCCTTTAACATTCCATGTTAAAAATCTAATTGTCGAATAGGCTGGATTGGACAAAGAACCAGAAAAATGTGCCATCTACTCCACTAATCCACTGAAAAATAAAATCAAAGACATATTCATACCTTCTGCGAAACAAAACAAAAACCAAAGACACAAAAAACAGGCAAACAAAAAACAAGCAAAAAACCAAACACCCACCCCCTGCAAACAATCCCACCCATAAGCACGACCAATATTCACATCACTAGTTGATGTGAAACTATGTGCAGACTCCAGTTGGAGCCAACCCATACTGCTCACTCTCGCGATTAGAAACAAACAAAAAAAGATGGAACCCTGCAGACTGTCCCACTAATTACTAATAACAGAAATGCACAATATCTCAATCATTGCAACATTAAGCCCATTTTACTCCAACTTAGCCACCAACACCCTACATACACATATACTTCAATCAAGAAACTCTGACAAAGACTACGACCAGACTCTTCATAATATCTTCTGTAAAACACTGGAAAACCCTTTAAACAGAGTCTGGACCATAATAGCTTATAACTTAGTAATAATAATAATAATAATAATAATAATAATAATAATCCTACAGCACAGTAGTATGGAGAAACTACTTCACCCCACTCACATGCTCAGATACTCATGAAACATTTGGTTCTGTTCGTTGAGATAATAAACTACTGACATATTCTTTAGCCAAGTCTGGTGAGTTAAACTGTTTCTCCACTCCATCGTAAGTAACACGCAGCTTGGCTGGATGAAGAAATCCAAATTTCACCCCCGGAATCTTCCGCAGCTGCTGACGGACATCATTGAAGGCAGATCGAGCACGAACAGTTTTTACAGTGAGATCCGGAAAGATGCTAATTTTCATATCATCAACTATAAACTGCCTCACTTCCCGCGCACGCTGCAGAGCCGCAGTACAGTCTGAGTGGTAATGCAACCTCGCCACAACCGCTCGTGGACGCTCTCCCGGCTTGGGCTTGGGCTGCAGCGTGCGATGTGATCTGTCAACCATAACGTCCCTGTCAGTATTAAGGACTTTTTTGAGCAATTCCAAGACAGCTAGGGTGGTACATGGTTTGTCTTCTGGAATTCCTATGATCCTTATATTATTGCGTCGAGATCTGGCTTCCAGGTCTTCACACTTATCTTCCAATTTAGCCACAGTGGCCATGAGGGAGTCCACCTTGTCCTCCAGCACGGAGACGTCATCAGAACAGGTAGAGAGTGACTGTTCCATATCCTTCACTGTACTTTTCAGCGCAAACATGTCCGTTTGCACCGAAACAAGACTACTAGAAAACTCCGCTTTCACCGCCTGAAGTTCACTCTTAATAGTCGATAAATCGTCACCGAGCATGGACCGTAACTCCGAACGAAAGATTTCTGCCAGTTCGTTACGTAACGATGACAAAATTTCAAATTTTAGTTGCTGAGTGTCGTCTGAAGTCATCTCGAGTCCGGTCCGCTCCTCGGCGCTGGCTGCGTCACTCTCTGCCATGGATGGACTAACGGTAGCAGGCCGCTGTTGGGTTGTCTGTTCGTTACCGAGTTTATTGGCTCTAGTTTTCATTTTAATTTATCCAAAGTAAGGAAAAGTAACCCGAGCCTACTAAACTTTATTACAGATACTCGGTAATACAAAAACTGTGCTTTAATATCGATTTTTAGTGGAATTCTGCAGGACCCTCCGTAAACACGCTCTACTCCATCGAACGCCTAACCGGAAGTCAGTGCTGGTATCATTTTAATGTGTGCACTTTACATTTTGATTTAAAAGATTTAGAAATGTTTATTTTTTAAGATTGAAAAATATATATATATTCAAGGGGCAGTTATCTTTGAGTCAGAAAACTACATGTACACCATGTAGGTAATGAGTAGACTGAGATTGAAATGAATAATGTGTTCCAGCAATGTCAGGACTTACCTTATGACTAATCTGAAATGTGTCTAAAGTCACTGGCAGGGGTGAGGTTAACCTGTTAGAACCTGGTAACACCAGTACACCCTTCCTGGTGTGGCATTCTTTTCCAATGCAGTAATAACCAGAAAGAAGAGACACTCTTTGTGGAGTGTCCTGTATGTCTTGTTCATCTGTAATCCATGATGACTACACTCACCAGTCTCTGGATCAAACCTATGCACAAGGGGCCTCCTGCCTCTTTCTTCTGTGACACAAGGAGTCAGTCTGAGGATTGGAAAGTCACCACCTAGTCTAAATAGTACCTTAGAAAGGAACGTTCAAGTCCGGTTGAGAGCAGGTGAGTGACTTGGCCAGTGAAGAATATCCCATTTCATTGTCTTGGGTAGCTTTGACTGCATGCTTTGGGTCATTATTCATCTCATCTACAATATAAAGTGGTGTCCTATCGGTTATGCAGCATTCGACCGAGTCTGAGCAGATGGTACGGCCCTATACACTTCTGAATTTATCCTGCTACTTTTATCAGCTTAATAAACACCAGTGATTTGTGGTTCTATTGGAAGCCATGAACGCTTATGCCCTAACGCTGCCTCCACCATGTTTGACAGATGATGTATGCTTTGGATCATGAGCTGTTCCTTTCTTTCTCTATACTTTCCTCTTCCCATCATTCTGCTACGAGTTATTGTGGTTTCATAAATCCAAAAAATCTGGCAAAGTCTAATATGACCTTTCTGTCCTTAAGCGTTGCCAGAGGCTTACACCTCGTTATCAAGCATCTGTATTTACTTCATAACGCCGTCTCTTTGACTTTGACAATGACACACCTACCTCCTCAACAGTGTTCCTGACTTGGCTAGATGTTGTGAAAGGGTTTATCTTTACCATATGTAGGATTCTGCTTAAATCAACAGCTCAACCAGCTTCAATCAGCTTGATTCGTAATGAAATGAAGAAACAGGAAACACCTAGCCATGCAAAAACTTGTTGGGCATTTTATCCCTTACTTCTATGTCAAAGATATGAACTTATCTTTGCTCCAAAATTCATGGACCTGCCTGTATGGCTATAGGTCACCTCAGAGTCATTGACACATGATAATCACAATCAAGGTGAGGTTATCAACAGAGCATTCAGTTCTCCTCCAACTGTTTTAACCCAGATTATCGCTAGCAAAAATGTAGTTTTCAATGTATGTACGCCTTGTGCATGGGCCTCAGCAATGAGGCCTTAAGGGACACTTGGTTCTTAGGGAATTGTGACAGATGGCCTTTCAAAAAGACCATAATAAGCTTATGGGCCCACAGAGACATCCCGCCCATCGTGCTATGGTGCGCTGGCGCATAGTCCTTTAACATAGATGCAGACTTGCGGTTGTCTAGCAGTCCTTGGAGAATTGCTGAAAAGTATTTTCAGAATTGGGTAATGCACTAGACGTGTTGGACACCTTCGCAGGACAGCTCTTTTGTGTGTACTAGGTTCCTGTGTTCATTTGTACAGTTCACTTGATTATTTCCAAGAGTCTAAACCCACAGGTACCCTACAGTAGGTGTCTCTGTCAAATCCCTCCGTCTGTTTGGAACAGAATCTCTGCTCTGAGAGGAATCCGCCAGCTACTGTGTCGGTTCTCTTGTTTGCTTCTAGTGTGCTGTCCAGGTCTACCAGGAAACAAAACACTATCCTCAATGAGTTGACTTGTCTTGGCAAAGAGGTCCACCAGAACCTTACCAAAGATTTGGACGCATATGAAGACTGTGGACACCTGACCCTCGCATCCATAATTGCTTGTTGAAAAACCCATTCAGATTTAGTTCTCTGTGCTGCTGTAATAACACTCGCTCTTCTGGGAAGGCTTCCCATTGGATTTCAGAGTGTGGCCCTGAGGATCTCGCGAGTGTTAATGAGGTGCGCCATGGTGAAGCGGGAGAAGAGATGGCATCCACATTCCATAAGATTTCTCCTTCTGACCAAGACAATTTCCCAGGTCAAGACAGCCTTGCAGCGTGTGTGCTTTCTTCAGTGGCTATAGAAGATGCACAATTCCTCACGGATTCTTGCAAGCATGCGGTATACAATGTACAAAGCTAGGTGGCACCATCAAGAGTGTCTTGGATGACTGTAATGGGCTCTGTAAAATCAAATCGGTTTTTGCGTCTTTGTTTCACAGAATTTTCATCGCAAGTCCTGCTTTGACTTGAACATCACTCGTAGATCAGTATGATTTTTATTAGTCCAAAAAGTATGTATTTGAACAGAAGTACTGCTAGACTTTACAGTAACAGTCACACTTGTACTTACTTGTACACTATTGTTCCTTTTTTAGGTGCCAGCTTATGGGATGGCAGTGTGAGCTCTGCACATTTGTTAAATCATCAAAAGGAACTTACATGATTATGGAGTGAAGCATGGTACCACTGGTCATGGATGTTTAGTGGCTTGTCTTCATTTAGACTGTCATTGCTTCTTTATGACCTGAGAAGGTCTGCACACACATTTGTATGGATCCCACAGTTTACAGGAAACTGAAGTGTGAAGATTTCAAATGTGACTTATTAGATTCTAATACAAAAAATCTACTTTCCACATATTAACTGTATAATACTTGTGGCAGAAGTATTGTTTATGAGACTGTTTACTAATAAGATCAATTAAGCTCATTGTTTATGATCTTGCTACCTGTCATTTGCAAAGTAAACCAAGTTTTAATGACATGAGTTTAGACTTCATGAAGGACAGTTATCCTTTTGGAAATATTTTATTTATTTTTAAAGTGGTTTTGTTCATTTATAGTTGTTACTATATCATGTTTTAAAAAATAAACCTTGTTGAGTTAATGAAGAAACTATATTGATGTATTATTCAATACATTATTTTAGTTCATGTTTACCATGTATACAATATGTACTATGAATATTATATGATTTAATATAAATCAATATATTTTCCAAAATATTTAAGACATATGTTCCTATATAAATCTGACTATATTATCTTTTACAATGAGTTATATTATCTCATATAATTTTACATATATATTTACAATGCCTTTTCCAATATATAATCTCATTTAATGTGGGACATAATTCAATATATATAACAATATATTAAACAGTATAACAATGTATTTATTCAATATATGAAAATGGCAATAATTGTAATATTTTAATATATTTTCATACATCATATTTCATATATTTGATATATATAGTATATTATAGAATAGATCATAACATATATTACCATGTACTATTCACAATATATGAATACACATAAAATATATTGAGAAATATATTTTTGTTGCATACGGGCAGTCTCTCTGTGTTGGCCTCGGGGAGTGGAAGCACTTTCCTGACCGCAACAGAGTGCAGGTTATGAAGCTCTGTGAGGGTGATAGGTTTAGCTGATCGCACCGCCCTCTGTAGAGCTTGTTTGTCTTGCATTGTTCTGTTCCCAACCAGGCTGTGATATTTTCCATGAGGCCGGAGTAAAAGTCCCTAAGCACCTTGGAAGGAGGTCTGAAGTCTTTTAAGCATCCAAAGTGGTACTTTCCTTCTTCACCACGGTGCTGATGTGACAAAACCACGTCAGGTCCTGTGTGATGTGAACACAGAGGTACTGGAAGCTGTCCACTCTCTTCACTGTGGTCTCATTGATGACCGAGACCTAGGGGTTTTTCTCCTGCTTTGTGCTGTAGACCACCATCAGCTCCTTTGCCTTGCTGATGTTCAGGAGGAGGTTGTTCATTTGGCACCAGTTCTCCAGTTTTTTTTTTGTTATCTCCTCCAGGTAGGCCTTCTCATTGTTGTCAGTGATCAGGCCTACCACAACATTATTTTTGTCATGATGATGGTTGTGGAGTTGGTAATGGCCATGAAGTTATATGTGTGCATGGAGTACAGCAGGGGGCTCAGATCACAACCCTGGGGGATTCCTGTGCTTAGGGTTAGGGAGGCTAAGACATGTCTGCCCAACTGTACTGCTTATGGTTTACCAGTCAATAAGCTGGAGATCCACTGACACAGAGGTGTCCCAGGTCCTTTAGCTTGGTGGTGAGTGAACTGTAGTCAACAAACAGCATTTTAACATAATTTCCCCTTCCTGGTGTCAAGGTAAGTGGTAATGTGTAGGAGGTCAATTGATTTGGACGGTATGCAAACTGTAATGGTTTTCAGTCGGGTTGAGGTCTGAGTTCTGTAGAGAACACTTGAATTCTTTCAACTCTAAACTTAAGAGGTTAGAGTGAAAGTCTTCATGGAGCTTGCCTTAAAGTGCCACATAATGGGTGTCATGGTTGGGTGGTCCACATTCTTTTGGGCATGTTATGTAAACTGCCCCAATGCGTGAAGTATTTAGTTTGAATGTGTTTATGCATAGTGTTTTTGTGATGGACTGGGTGTATTTCCACCTCATATTGAGTGTTTCTAAGAAATGCTTTGAATCCACCATGACCCTAATCAGGATTAGACAGTTCCTGAAAATTAGTGTATATTTCAAAGTACCCACCAAAAAAACTGTGTGAACTTTTCTCCACTCACATGCTCCAATATCTGACCAGACTACTGATCGGAACATCCCAGGTTCAAACCCCAGCATTACCAAGTTGCTTGGTAAACCAGAGTACCCGTGGGAAACAGACCAAGCACGAGGAGAACATGCACGTGTGGATCAGTGTGCGAGTGTATCTATGTGGATTGACACCCTGTCCAGTGTGTAGCCGCCTCATTCCCTAAGCTTAAGGGATAGGCTCCAGGTCCCCCCATGACTCCGTATGCAGGATAAAGCAGTACAGACGATGAGTGAGCGAGTGTTCACTCACTCATCATCTATACCACTTTATCCTGCGTTAGCGTATTAGCTTAGATAAAGCGGTAGACCGAAGGTCCTACCTCGGATGTAAACATGAGGATGGATACAATGGTCACCATTGGCCTCCATGGTCCCTAGTTGGACTACAGTAGTAAGGGTAGATGCATGGAAATTGTAAAATGTCGATTTGTCCAGTATTTTACATTTTTAAATGTACATTCAGTGCAATTTTTCTACCTTTCTATCCTACCTTTTTTAGGTAAGAAACAGTCGTACAAGCATTTAACTGCACATCCTACTGCGTATGGTAGTGCATGTGATGAATAAAACTTTAATTTGAACACTATGGGCATTTTAAGAACAGCAATTAGCATGTCTTTGAACTGCTGGAGGAAACCGGAACACCCAGAGGAAATCCACCAAGCAACAGGGGAGAGCGCGCGCGCGCACACACACACACACACACACACGAGACGGGAATCGAACCCTTGACAGTGATTTTATTCCATATGACCCTGGAGGTGCGAGCCGACAGTGCTACTAACCACTAAGCCACCTGACGACACCATAGAGGCTGCGTTGTACATACCAAATGTTGCCACTAGATGTCGACAAACACCGGCGGCCCAAATAACCTCCGACGCCATCAAAAAAAAAAACTGACTTTTAATTTTTTTTTTTATTGCAATAAATATAAAGAAAAGCACTAATATTTAAATTATTATTGAATAAGTTATATCTGTGCTAAGCTTTCTTACTGCTTATTACCCCCCCCTCCCCCCCCCCCCCCGCCCCTGAATTAGAGCAACACTTGTTCGGGTCCAGGCACTACTACAGGTCGAGGACTCCGTATGTGTGTGTGTGTGTGTGTGTGAGCCCGGCTCTGATTGGCTGACAGCTGCGAGGCCATTTTGTAACACTCTGGATTTGAATTCAAATGTAACGAAAGCGAAGAAAACGTATACCTTTGATGCCGTTTTGTGCGCGACGGCGCGCAGGAAGTACAGAGGGGGAGTTTGGCCGTTTTTTACTTTGAAGGTCTTGTTTGTTTCATGTTTGCGATTCAAAACAAGGCGACCAATGAGCGCGCGCAGGACGTAACCGGGATGGAAATGCGCGTGTCGTCACGCCTGCGTCATCGCTGGTGGAAGCGCTGAGCTCGATATAAGTACATGTTTAAAGAGCAAATCGATATTTTGTTTCTTTTTTGTTTCTTTTTTTTTTTATTCCGCCGGAAATTTGCGGCCGCGTCAGCGAGGGGTTCCGGCTCGCTTGGGTAAGTACTGCTGCGCGAGTGTGTGTGTGTGTGTTTATTTATTTATTGCTTTACGAAATATAACGTCGTCGAGAAGGAAAGGAGAGAGAGAGAGAGAGAGAGGAGGAGAGTGAAGGCAAGAAGAAACTCAGGTGGCTGGCTGTCAGTGCGGAGAGAGAGAGAGAGAGACAGACATACAGAATGAGAGAGAGAGAGAGACATAGAAAGGCGTGGAGAGAGAGAGAGAGAGAAAGAAGGAGAGAGACAGAGAAGAGAAATGGAGAGAAAGAGAGAGTGACACTTGCAGGGAATCCCTGCTGGAAATATCAGGAAAAACAAACTCACACACTCACACACCTGTATTAAAAATCCATGAAAAATGAGCTCATTGAGTATTACATATATCTAAAAGTCTGATCCCAAACTTTTTAAAATGATTTTTTTTTTAAAATAAATGCAGTCTAATTAACAGGTGGAAGGCTTAAGTTCTCTTCGGAAATAATGCAAAAGTTCTGAAAGGCGTTCTACGCATTCAAAGTTAATAGTAGTGCAGAAGGCTTTCGATAATTTGTATAAAAGTATTGTTGGTTTAAAAAAGTTTATTGATGGAAACTTCAAAGCACTTGTGTAAGTCTGTCTGGAAAAAGGCGTCTGCTGTGAATGTAAACGCAAAAGTCTGCGTAGGGTGAATTTATTACTGTTACTACTAGTACTACTATTAACTATCATAGTGATAATGAGAAGAAGAAGAAGAAGAAGGAGATGACCTAATTATGAGGATGTTCATCATGCAACAAATCAAATCCAAGTTTCCAATCTTAGAAACTGATCATACCAGGTCTAATCTAACAATGAGTCCAGGTCCCACTGCATGCCTCTCTATTCCATGGATTATTTCTCCTCCTTTGCCGAACCCTGTCCTCCTCCTTCTCCTCCTTCCATCGAGGAAGGTTTAGCTACGCACGTGTACTTCTCCTTCCCCAGCTTCACGCCACACGCTCACGGACTCCTCAAACCCCCCCTGAGATTTGTGCAGATGGTGTTACGCACCACACCACATGGCACGAACAAACGTTCCCACCGGGTCTGATTTACAAGACTTAGATAGATCTGAATCATCCAGAGCTGCTTGATCGGATCGTAGACAAAGTTTCGGATCAGGAACTCGGATTAGAACGGCAGGATATAATACAATCCGATCAACAGGTGGGGAGGATGATAAAGTGTGGGTGTAGAAAATAAAAAGTTAGGCAAAAAAAAAAAAAAGTTCCCATACAAGCTGGATGTTTTTGAAAAAAAAAAAAAAAAAGTTGTGTATCAGCTGTGTAAGCATTGTGTAATAATAATAATAAGAAGAATGTAAGAAATAACCCTACACCTGTATATACAGAGAACTGATATCAAGCTGTAAATTTATCAGATTTATCACGCAGGGGGTACAAACGATGCCCATGATCGCATTCCTGCCCTCCCTATATGAACAGCAAAACGTTCACCAGGACTAATAATAATAATAACAATAATAATAATAATAATCCATTTCAGGTGGAAAAAATCCCCAAATCAGTGAGACACCTGTCCATCTATACACAAGCTCCAAATCATGTCTAAAGTGTACATATAATCCCAGACTCGGATTATACCGTTATAGATATAATCCCATCAACAGGTGGGGGTCTGATCAGCTCCGCAGTGCTGGAGATCCTGGAGATGGAGATAGTGTTAGTAGTAGTAAAAGTCAGGCGAAGTGCTGAAAGTTTCCAGAGAAACAGGATGTGTTGTTGAAAAAGTCCTTCAACAGCTGTGCAAGCAAACTCCGATGATAATAATAACCGCAAGTCTAATCCTGAAATCTAAAGCTGAAAAAGTTGCCCGTTCCTGAAAAGTTTTACTCAGAAATAATTGGGAAATAATGCTGCTTTATAAATGTATAGATATAAAAGTAGTAAAAGTCTGGTGTAGAACAGAGAGTTTGTAATGAAATCGAATCATTTAACAAAAGTCTTGAAGTTAGATGTGCAAGTAAAGTGTAATAATAACTGTAATAACAATAATAATAATAATAATAATAATAATAAACTCAGGATAATAATAATGATAATAATAATAATAATAAACAAAAGCTGGAAAGGTTTGTGGATTGTTTAACTACCTGTAAATTAGTTTTTATCGAGCAATATCGATAATAATAATAAAAGTAAAAAAAAACAAAAATTCTATTGGAAAAAACATTGTAACATGTTGTTAAATTAGATCCAGTATGTATATAGGATTAGGTGTCTGATCCCAAACTTTTATAAAAGCAGGTGGAATTAACAGGTGGACGCTGGGGACTGCCTAACAATAATACAAATAATAATAATAATAATAATGCAAAAGTTCTGAAATGCATTATAAGCAAGTATTAAAAAGTTAATAATAGCTCAGGAGGCTTTAAGAGAAAATTAATGTTTTGGATAAAAGTGTAGTTGGTTTAATAGTTTGTTGATGGAAAGTCAGTTTCGGGACGTCAGTCTGGATAACGGCGTCTGCCGAATGCCATACATGTAAAAGTCTTTCACTAACTGTGTAGGTTAAGTCTTCCATTACTACTACTACTACTACTATTAATAATAATAACAAGAAGAAGAGGAAGTGACGAGATTATAAATGCTTTTAGAAGTATATATTATAAGCTGATTGTGAGCTAAAGAGCTGAAAGTGAGCTGCAAATTGGGATTTATTGATTTCACATGCAGGAAATAAATATTCCTTTAGTTTTGCATTGTTTCTCTCAACACTATAGAAAAAGTAGGGCTTTAATCAAGACTAAAAAAAATATTTCCAGGATTGGGGGAAAAAAACAACAACTCCATATTGATGCCCTAGTGTATGGGATTCAAACAAGACTCGAAGTGTCTGATCTGATCAACAGGTGGAAGAGTGCTGAAGTACAGACTTGGAGATTTGAAAGACCTGAGCAAGCAAAGTGCCATTTAACTCCTAAAACTGCTACTACAACTAATAAAAAATAAATCTAGACA
The DNA here is from genome assembly GCA_030347435.1 of Clarias fuscus. NCBI lineage: Eukaryota > Metazoa > Chordata > Actinopteri > Siluriformes > Clariidae > Clarias > Clarias fuscus. Next base: position 19,043,128 of record CM059228.1, read on the forward strand.
TATGTCTAAGCTAATAAGCCACATTAAATAACCTGTTATTAAGAGCACATTGCACTGTGAAGTGTGATCTGTGAAGCAAGGCATCAATATTCCTCCAGTATCATATTGTTTTCCGACAACTTTAAAGCTTTTATCAGGATTGATAAAGATCAGAGATTCTGATTAGACCTCTGTAAATATAATTCGATCAACAGGTGGTAGTCGGTAGGCTGATAAGGCGCAGTCGTGCCATGGCAGATTGATCTGGAGAATGTTCTCAACAATCTCTGATTATAGAAAAATGAGATTAAAACAAAAAGTTTAAAAAGGTTTTATGTTTGAGAAACTATTCGAAGGGCCTTTTTTTTTCTTTTTTTTTGTTCAGGGCCTTTTTTTTTTGTTCAGTTTTGTTCTGTTTAAATAAATCAGGGTTACGTCTGATAGTATACGTGATATCTGATTCCAACCTTGGATTGTTTCAATATTTCTTTAATCCGCTCACTGATTTAAAGATTCAGTAAGACAGTAAGTTTGGCGTTTACCTGCTCACGGCTTTTCATCTATCACTTTTTAGTAAAGTGGTCCTGTTTGTGAAGTGAAGAACTATAGTGAAATAATATATTAGAGTAGAATGTAAATATAATGTTGGCTTCCCAACTTTTCCAATAAATCCCGCCTTCTGCATTATGTCTGGTTGCAAGAATCTTTCCACTGACACAAACTACTTTTAAAAGACTCCCGTATGTACGTGTGCGCAACTTAAGCATATGTGGGCACAAACTGCCGTCCGGTTCAACTCGGTTCGGTGGCCGGAAATTGAGAAAAAGGCAAATCTCTTGCAAAATTTCAGTTCTTAAGACGAAAAAACCCGAGCGACTGAAGCAACCCCAGATCATAACGCTGTCTCCAGAGGCTTGGACAGTGGACACTATGCATGATGGGTGCACCGCCTCATGCGCTTCCCTTCTTACCCTGACACGCCCATCACTCTGGAATAGGATCAATCTGGACACATCAGGTCACATGACCTTTTATCATCGCTCCAAAGTCCAGTCTTTATGAACTATTTTCTGATGATTTTCACTAACAAGTTCTTTTCTTATGGACCCACAGCTGTTTAGTCCTGATTATTAGCTGTGTTTGCATGGAAATGCCTTCTTCATTCATGGTTTTCTTTCCCGACCACGGTTCTTCCACACAGTCGACGGGTCAGTACCGTCCTTCCAGGTTGTTATAATGTGTTGAAACCCAGTTTCAGTCATTTCAAATCTCCCTAGTTGTTTTCTTTGCTTGATGCAACACAATAATTTGACCCTTCTGAAATGGCAACTTTGTTTAGTTTTTTTTGTCTTATGCAAAAGTTTGGGCATCCCTTGATTAATAATATATTTTGGTGATTTTTTTTTTATTGAAAAGATGTTAACACAGTTTCTCTTGGAAATGGAAAAAATGCACAATATTTTAGTTACTTACATCTTTTCAATTTAAAAAAGTCACCAAAATATGTTATTTATCAAGGGGTGCCTAAACTTTTGCACAAGACTGTATTCTTGTTGAATGGATTATTATCAAAACTTTGCATAGATCGCTTTCATTATTAGTAAAATATTAGGTTTCATGTAAATGCACATATTCACGGTTCGTACTCATTAATAAGAAATCCAATTGGATTATGAGTTTGGAGATCAATGCTTGTTTTCTCTGGAAGTCTGATTTCAATAGTTTTCACGCCCCATCTGTTCCAAGTTTCTGTCCTAAGGGCTTAACTTAACTAACTTAAAAGCGGTGACAAAACTCATTTTCAGTGTCTGACAGCAAATCAGAAATGACAGCTGACTTTTTTTTTTTTTTTCTTCTTCAAGCCTTCGAACTTGGGAAGAAGAAGAAGAACACTTTTTTCTTTAAAGATCGTACGTAGTGTGTACATACACAGCTGTTAACCACATCGGCTGAAGGAAGGAAGCACCGTACAGTGGCGTCGTCAGCATTCTTGATGCCATGACGTCATGCCGCGTGTTACACGCCCGTCGAGTAATAGCGCTCGAGCTTCACGTCGAGCCGTAGAAACATTTTTTGACCACCGAAGTCATCGGCACACTTCAGGAAGGGTGATGCCTCAGTCAGCGGCCGAAAGCGGCGCGTGTGCGCGGGTGATAATGGCGCGCGCAAGCCAAGATTGAGATAAAACTATGACGAAGTACTTAGAGTGACCTGCAGACGCTGGGACCCTCGCGACACTGATAAGACCATTAATATAAAAACAACAGCAACATGCTGCTGCTCTCAAATGACCTGTTTGGAAGAAAAAAAACAAAAAAAACAAGAAGAAATTTATTTCGGCGAATGAAATATACATCGTGTCGCCGGCGGTATTTCCACTTTCACAGTTCTGTAGAAACCAGGCAGCAGGAGGACAGGAACGTTTTTATTATAGCCTGTTCCTTATGTGTCAATATCTTGTTTTGTTTTTTTCCCATTACAAATACATATATGACTACATTTTTTTTCCCCATAATTTCGCCCCAGTTTGGTCACCTGCCAATTTCCGCCCACCCCTCTCTCTCTCTCTCTCTCTCTCTCTCTCTCTCTCTCTCTCTCTCTCTCTCTCTCTCTCTCTCCACTATCACACAGAGTGAATGAGTAATCTACACTCAAGTAGAGACGTTCCGGCCTGCTGCTCATGCAGTGACACACACACACACACACACACACACACACACACACACACACACACACACACACACACACACACACACACACACGCGCGGCGCAGTCTGCCCTCTTCTACATACACGATCCCAGAGGCGCCCACGGTCGGCTCGTGCCGCCGTGATCGATATCATCACAGAACAGAGCTTATGGTCTTCTCTTAGTAGATCATTAGAGTAGCGACACGCATCATACGGTTTCAGACGCTGGTATTGGAGTATCGTTTACGAGCATAGGTGTGAATCAGACCTGATATAAAAAAAAAAAAGAAAAAAAAAAAGATAACCTGAAATGAGTGAAGAAAAAAAAAAACCCAGGTCATCAGTTTTACTCAATGGAAAAAGTGTGATACTATATATTTTAAGTTTTTTTTTTTTTTAGATCATGATTTGTTGTCATTCTTCGATTAAGGACCCGAAAGAGGAAGTAAGGCCAAGACGCAGTACTGCTCATTGAAAAAAAAACAAAAAAATCAAATGTGACATTTCCTCGACCATCCGACTACGTCTAAAAGTCTTCCCGAGGTTCGACCTCGTACGCCGCGCCGTGGAACAAATGAGCGGCGATTTCGAATCTCGTATTTCCTATCTCGTCTTCGGATCGGTTCTCGGGGGAAAGAGTGACATCCGACTGCTTTCGGTATGAGTCGTCGGCCGTGGACAGATGAGTGCGCGTCGCTTCGGTAGCAACCATTCAGCGTTCGAGAGGAAAGTTTGTGATTTGCCATCGGTACTACTACAGGTACATGCATATCTATATATAGACTGTTTTTTTCTTTTCTTTTTTTTAATGATGGTGGTATATCTGCTCAGGCTGACAGGAAGCTGAAAAAGTGATATCGCCTAGTTGCGGTCGATACTGCAAGATAATTTATTTATAAAACTGTCTGTCTCGTAAGTTTTAGGGAATTTTAGTATCGCAAGTTAAAAAAACCTCAGGCTTCATGTTTTATCAATAAACGCAGCCGAAATCTGCCAACGTTCTTCAACAGAAGCAGTTCTGACTGTGATGCGAGGTAGAGCCGACCACAGACATTTTCCCGCAGAACATCATCAGCAAATATTAATAAGGTTTAAATACAGGATCTTGTGCACTTTCTTGAGTTTAGTGATGATACCTCTACCTCTGAAATGCTGACATGCTGGAAAACTGTGCACATGGAAGTGTGGGGAGGTGGCCGGATTCTGATTTATTTATGTCTTTCTTTGTAATCAGATTGAGATTTTCTAAGAAGCTGACAGCGTACACAAATGTTTTTTTTTTTACTTTTATATAAGACATAATCTAAGATCAAAATTGGCTAGTAAATAACTTTTTCATTTATAACTACATAATAAAAGTTTCTCTCGCTTAAAATAATAAAGGTCTCCAGGTTACCGGACAAAGCTCCTCTAACCTCTGAGACACGACACCGTCTGAACGCATTTTTTCCAACTGCTGCTCACCGTAGACGCCCGTGATCGCTTAGTGTCGCTATGATTAAGGGAACGTGCTAATATCTCTCAGTAGTCTCTAGGTTACAGATGGCCGTAGCAGGATTCGACTCCCATGATTGAACACAAACGCTTTTGCCACTCGGGAGGTGACGGACCCCGAGGCTAATCGGACGATCACTTCTCCTGGCTAATCAAGCCTAAACCTGACTGATTCCGGTCACTGGACGATCGATCGCCGCTTCTTTTCCATCCAGCGGCGTGACGTTCTGTCACGTCGCTCACTTTTGATGTAAGGCAGTGGTCAGACTGAACACAAAAGAAAATTTCCCACCGAAAAAGATCATCAATGAAAGAGGAAATAGAGTAAGAATTTTGTATGCTTCAAGTTAGCTTATTATTAACATCCAATATCAATTAAACCGTTGACAGAATCATGTGCACCCAAGGCTCATCCATGCCCACCGAGACCAAAGGCCGGTCCGATCCGATCCGGTCCGATCTCAGAGAAAAGTATTCAAAGCTGGCCATGATAGAAAGGCACCAGAACACCCATCGCACCGAAGATCCAAGTCACACAAAATTACACAAGATCCCAATCCGATTGCGCACTCGTGGTATGCGCCAGACAAACAAGTCCACGCCTCCGAAGCCCCACCCCATAACTCGCTGTCCACTGGTGCCATGCCGAGCCAACTGCCCCGTTGGCACAAGGGGAAACCCAAAACCTAGGTGGTTTTAATGTTAACGTTTTTAATGTTATGGCTGATCTTTGTTTTGGGTATTTTTAATTCCAGTGGTAGACAGTTTTGTGCAGTATAACACTGCTGTGTCCATCATGCTTTGTAAGTTGTAGTGCCCAAGTTATAATAGCTTTTATGCAACATGCAGAATTTGGACCGTTATTACACCGCAGTGACGGTTAGCAACAAGCTAGTCAGAAGACAATCGCAAATAGCACAGCATGTAATATAGGATGGCTGATGTTAATTTTAACACTAACGTTGCTGATTAAAAAGTCAGTTTTTGGTATTTATGAGTTTTTCAAGTTTAAGACACTTTTCAAGTTAACTGACCAGATTTGATATTTTTACGTACTTAATCATAAGTACTTAAGTAACAGTAACTGTCACCTTAAAGCTCCACCAGTTTAAAATCTATCGGGCTCTGGTGGCACAGCGGTAGGTGTCTCGCCTGCCAGGTGAAAGGCCCGGGTTCGATTGCCGACAACAGGATGAAGTGCCTGTCCCAAGCCCAGATAAAACGTCAGGAAGGGAATCTGCTGTAAAACCTGTGCCGAGCTTGTGGGCGGGCCGGATCGTCTGCTGTGGTGACAGAAACAACAATTTATTTGATTTGCAACAAGTTCAGCAAACTCAATTTAACAATTTGTTTTGTTTACTTAAAATTGGAAACATCATTACTTAAAAAAGTTAGAGGTAAATTTTAGTTTCCGGGTTTACAGGGTATAAACTCATGTAGAAGTAGAGACGGCGAGCGTTACACTGGTCGCGGCGTGAACGCCCTTGATGATCTAATGTCACTCCTTAAACGGGGAAGGCCTAGGTGACAGGTGACAGGACTACCCCAAGTCGACGAGGAGATGAGGGGACGTTCTCTGTGGTTTTTACTGGTTATAGGTGGGAAATTTGTAACCTCGCCTCAAACACAGGTTAAGAACAGGGCCTGGACGGTAAACCGGTCTTCATTTTATAACGCTTGTTCTTTATCTGGTTAAATTCTGGGTTTTCTCTCTCTCTCGCTCTCTCTCTCTCTGCTAGTTTTAAGGATTAACAGAATGTAAGTACAGTAGTATTGCACTGATTAATAAAGTTAATCAGCCTGATGTAACAAACGTGCACAGCATCAAGCTATGTTTGATAGCTTGTGAATAGCGATAGGACAACAAACCCACACCTTACACCTTAATCTGCGATTGTGTAACTTTGCGAGTCGAGGAATGAACTGTCAGAACCAGGGTCTGGGTTCGATTCCCGACTCAAGTCTGGTCGAGTCTTGGCGGGGTTTCCTCCGGGTACTCCGGTTTCCTCCAACAGTCCAGAGACATGCAGATTAGACTAATCAGTTTTCCCAAACTGAACTTAGTGTGTGAATGTTCCTACTACGGTCATAACAATGGGAATAAATACAACGGTCACCATTGGCCTTGACGTCCCTAGTTGGACAACAGCGTTTCCTAGATGGATGGATGGATAGATGGCTAAGTGTCCAAAATTCCCAACATTCAGATTATTTTTGTAGCTGTGATTGCTATGCATTTCGCAAAACTTTTCAATATCCGTACAACAAATCGGAAATGTAATAAATCGCGACGAGAAATTTCACGCATTCCACACCATTGATGTTTCCCTTCATTCTAACAGTCACCACACACACACACACACACACACACACACACACACACACACACACACACACACACACACACACACCTTAGGATAGTGTGTTTAAAGCTAGCACTGTGAATTAGTGTCAGATTAAAAGCCGGGGAAATGGCGGTAGGTCCTCCTCGCGTTATTGTAAGCAGCTCTAACATGGTTACCGTTACAAAGCCGTAGCTCTGGGGCCCCATCCCACCTCTTCAGAGGGCTGTTGAGACTTTGTCAGCCTTATTAGACGCCTCACAAAGTAATTCGAGTCTTAATTCGGGAATTAGGGACGATTCCGACTGATGCGAATGAGAAAAAGGAGCACGGAGGAAACAAACCAGCGAGAATATAAAGGAATAAAACACAGATTTAGATTCAAATGGCGATTTATTTTATTTTATCGAGTTACAATCCTGAGCGAGGTTTGAAAAGAATGAAAAATCCGTAAGCGCTACACGAACAGTCGATTCATAGTGCTGTAATGAATGTAGGACTTTTTTGTAGCTTGTTGCTGATGTCATAGAGAAATCCCCCCCCCCCCCCCCCCCTCCCCAGTTAATGTTATGGAATGAAACAGGTATTGTAATTTCAAGTGCGATGATTTAATCATCTCACAGTGATTTAAGTTGCACGTTCCCCCTCTGACCAGGGAAAGCACCAAACCTTCTCATATAGTAATTCAGCCTTTTTAAAAAAAAAAAAAAAATTTTTTTAACAAATGTTCTCCAGCCTTTTTAAGGATCGCCCATCTATTTTTTTTTTTTTTTTACCCAATGCATGCTTTTAAAACGCTCGGTCGCGTTTCTTCGGCGGTTGCATCACATGGCACTGAACCGTCCAGAGATGTTAACTAGGTTACAGTTGTTGTGCAAAATGCTTCCTGGAAAGCAAGCGACAGGGTGTTTGTGTGTGTGCCCGTGTGTGTGTGCCTGTGTCTGTGTGTGCGTGATTTCGGTGAAGTCGGTGACAGGTTTAGCTCTACACCTGCATCTGGATGAAAAATCTGTCAGCAGAACATCGTGCATTTACGAGTTTTTTCTCTCTTTCGTCGTAGCGATGACTTTTTAGTGCATGCAAGTTTTAAACAAAACCTTTACCATGTTAATTTCTTCATGGAAAGACATTTATTTAGCAAGTTTATTTTCTCAATGGAGGAAAAAAAAAAAACATCGAGAAAAATGTTGAAGCCTGTGGTTACTTGTATTTTTCAACAACATTAACTGTTAAACTTAAATGATTTAAAATGTGGTTAAAGGAAGTAAACAGGATATAATAATAATAAGTCGTGTAGAGGTTAAGCAGTGTAATGTAAAGCAAAACCTTTTTGCATTATGTGTGCGTGTGTTTATGTGGATTTGCCTATGTGTGTGTGTGTGTGTGTGTGTGTGTGTGTGTGTGGGGTGAGTCAGCAGGTCGTGACTGACCTCTTCCGCCTGCCAGTGTTGGTCAGGACAGCCTGTCTGTCTCTGTGCCTACTGGTGTTTTGCCTCTGTGTGTGTGTGTGTGTGTGTGTGTATACACACGTCTTCTGCACTGATCACATATGGTCTTATGTGTGTATGTACGTATGTTATAGGGTTGATACGAGCCATATATACAACATGCAAGAGTTCGGACTCTGTTAAACCGCATACCTTTCAGCTAATCCACAGCTCGTAGTTGCTGAATAAAATGAACAACCGAACAACAAACCGGAGATTTAAGGCTTTGATGAATGAAGGGAACCTGTTACTACACCTTTTTAGTAATTCTCTCCTAGGAAGACTACGAGAAAACCCCGGAGGTGTCCGGGGACGGAGCTTTTTCAATGCTTCCACCCACCGAGCTGTCGTTTACAGATAAAGCATCCTAATTGGAAGAAATATGGGCACTTATTAATGATATCATTAGTATCATATTATTTATGCTTATAGTCGATGAAAAGTTGGCGGTTATGGCTAGCAGATAGGAAGTCAATCAAGGAATGTAGAGTATGTCAGCACATCACTGTTGGATTCTTGGATCAGGCTACGTTCACATTACAATTGTGCTTATAATACTTAATTACGATCTTATAGTCAGGTCGGATTATTATTGCATGTCATGACGTTTCATGACCTTCATTTTTACCAATGAATACTTCTGGCCTTTGAAACGACGTGTCAGGTCTTTGCTGACGCCATCTGGGTCCTCATATCTGTATGACCGCGCGTTCATTTCCAATAACCGATGCGATGACTTTAGCAAAAAATGAAATGCTCGGGGTTTCGCCGGCGAGGAGGTGAACAGGCAGTTAGTCGCGCCGTCACGTCTCTCGCATTTAGCTGTTTTAGCAGCCGCTTATGTAAGTCACCCTGGATAAGAGCGTCTCCCGAATGCCGTACATGTAAATATAAATGTAAATGCTAGCACTGCGAGGAAATTCCAGTGCTGTCGGCGCCGACTGACATCACCGGGCACCCTTCACATGCGCAGAGGCGAAAGAAGAAGAAGAAGAAAAAAAGATTTCGAGCTGATCGGGCTGTTTTCGATTTACATGGCCACATATCAGACATACTGTATATTCGGATCCGATCTGATAAACATCAGATTTGCGCATTCAGACAGACATTAAAAAAAAAAAAAAAAATCAGACCTGTCTGAGAGTCACTTCAGGTTTTGCTGGGGTATGTGGCATCACTCGGTCATTAATTATTTCTTATTTTATTTTCCTTTTTTAGTTTAAGTTTAACATCAACTACAGCACTGTCGCCTTGCACCTCCAGGGTCCGGTTTCGATTCCCGGCCAGGTTCGATTCCCGTCTCTGTGTGCATGGAGTTTGCATGTTCTCCCTGTGCTTGGTGGGTTTCCTCCGGGTACTCCGGTTTCCTCCCACAGTCCAAAGACATGTAGGTTAGACTAATTGGCGTTCCCGAATTGGCTGTGGTGTGTGAATGAGTGTGTCAGTGTGTGTATGTGTGTGTGCCCAGCGATGGATTGGCACCCTGTCTAGGGTTTACCCTGCCTTGTGCCCTAAGTCTCCTGGGATAGACTCCAGGCCCCCCGTGACCCTGAATACAAGATTAAGCGGTATAGATGATGAGTGAGTGAGTGAGTGACGTCAACTACAGTGCACTAACCAGGAAATATGTACTTATACTTGTATAAGAATATTCTAGTAAGGGAATGCATTATGCGCTGCCTTTCTCTTTATAAACAAAATGGGTCCACTAACTGACCTTTACAGGGGACAAAAAAGACACATTTGTCAAATGTCTAGGGGCTATTGTGAGACACATAGCTGTTAAAATACACATCAGTAATGTTGTATTGTTTTCACTGCTAAGGTCTTCTGAGTCTAAGGCTGAGTCATAACAAAGGTACTATGAAATTTCCTTTGACTCACTGGCGGGTTTCCCAGTTGCTCTAGCATAGGTTCAGTCACACCGTGCCGAGTTTTGCTCCTAACACCTTGTTTAGACTGCTACTCTTTAAGGCATTGATTTTAGTCGTTTATTTCAAATTATGTGCCAAGTGATAACGGTATTCACTGTAAGTAGGACGCCACATTCGTGGCCTGGCAACTCCAGGATCAAGGGTTCGATTCCCGGCTCTGGGTTGCGTGTGCGTGGGTTTGCATTTTCTCTCCGTTGCTTGGTGGGTTTCCTCCGGGTAATCCGAATTCCTCCCACAGGCCAAAGACATGAAAATTAGGCTGTCTAACTGTCATCAAATGTCATTTCCAGTTGACATTTACAGTACCATTCCATTACCAGTGGTGTATGAATGTGCGTGAGTGTGTGTGGATTCGCCTCATGCCCGAACTCTGTACATGATAAGCGGTATAAATTAATAAATTAATGAATTCATTCATTGATGTCACATCATATGTATATGTGCTCCAGTAGTCAGGCTTTTGTTCACTAGTCTGGATCACCTAAAATATCTTTCTGACAGTAGTGTTTATAAACTTTAAGTAACCGTTTTTGTCTCTTTGCAGAGACGTGTTTGCAATGGACACATCCTGATGCTCTACAACAGGACAATGAACTTGGCTGTCCTGTCACATGGACACTTTTAGAAGCCAAACCTCTATGCAACACTTACAGCTGATTGCATAATGGACTACTTTGATGACCCCAACATTTTCGAGGATTGTTTTTCCTCAGACCATGTTTCTTTGGCGGATGAGCTGGACCTTGGCTCAGGGTTCAACCCTCTGCAGCTCAATGCAGTGGATGCCGAGAAACACCCTGGAATGGTGGCAGGTTCCATGCCATCTGCTAACCAGCATGGGGTAGACTACCATCAACAAATGGGGCAGTTTGACGGGATGAAAGTCCAGACGACCATGGCACAGTCTTATCCGACCCAAGGAGGAGACAGCAGTGTGGGAGGCGTTTTCATTAACGAGCAGTCTCATTTTCAGGACCCAACCATAAATCCAGCTGCTCAGACCAACGGACTGTATCCCAACAGCAGTCCGATATGGGGGGAAAGGAGAGCAAATGCCTACCACCATCCGCAGTTTCAGCATCAGCAGCTTCAACAGCAACGACATAAACACCAACTGCGTCAGCATCAGTTTCAGGAACATTTTCAGCATCGTCAAGGCCAACAACGCCATCAGTTCAATCAGCAGCATTCTCATCTACAACAGGGTCAGCAAGTTTTGAGCCAGCATCAACTGCCAGCTCAGCACCAGATCCGCCACCAACACATTAACCCCCAGATTTTACACCGGCAAACAAAGAGTTATCCAGACCATACAAACTTCTACTACCAAGGGAATGTTCCATCCCACCAAGGTCATCACAGGTCAATTAATTCAGAGGGAAGCCCTTTTCATCCAGGGGTTGATCCACAATCTAAGTCTTACCTTGATAAATCTTACCTTGCGGCAACATCTCAGCAACAAAGCGGGTTTGAGATGCCTCAAACGGTACAAGGGTTCCACGGTGTTCGCGACTCCGAGGGTAATAATCTTGGGTACCATATACAGTCTTCCCCTGCGGCCTATACGATGTCTTCCTGTTCAGCCAATATGGCTTCTTCTTATCCTTCCTCTCAGTATTCCTTTCCTGGTCAACCTCCTCCTTCATCACAGCCTCACGGCACCATCCCGCCTGGTTCTGAAATTGGTACCGGGAACTCCAGCTGCCTGTTCATGGCAGATCATATAATGGAACAGCAGCAAAAGGTCCCAGGAAGCCATCCTCAGGAGTGTCCTTTCCGTACCCTACAGCCTTCTAAGCCAGTCCAGAATGCTTACGGAGGTTCTGATATGTTCTCAGAAGGCCTAGCCTCTTTCTCCACAGCAAATGGACCTTACTCAAATGAGATGGACAACAACCACGGCGTCAGCGGTAGTGGATTTCAGGGTCTGAATGAGGTCTCATTGCTAGATCATCCGCATGGAGGCATTGGAGCAATAGGAGAAGGTCATAATATCCTGGAAGAAGAGCTGCTGCCTGAGCTCGAAGCTTTTGTCCAGGAAGAGACAGCTGGCTGGAACAATACAAGACACGATGAAGAACCTCGAGGGAAAGCAGTAAATCATCTGGGAAGAGAGGAAGACATGGATTTTAAGGATTCACTAACTTTGCATTATACGGCACAGGTAAGATCATTCATACTTTTATTCATACGGTATTTTACTATTTCCTTACCAAGTTAACACAAGTCTCAGGGCTCTCCAAAAGATCTCTTATTATTTCACTCCTCCATCAAATGCACCACTTTCGTGTCTATGTAAATGAGCTACTGCTGAGCCGCACCTCACAGAGAACAGCAGAGCTGAACAACATGCCAGGGGATGGGATCTTCTCATATGAGGTCACAGTAGAGGGAAAAATCTAATTGGCTTGTTAAAGCCACGTCCAATAAAAAAAAAAAAGTCAAAGTGATCTTACCATACTGGAAGACATTTCCACGATACACTGTAAATATCATTACAGTAAAGATCTGCTAACCAGCTGACAGCAAAATCTAATCCCTTGTTTAAACTGCAGGCAAATCCGATTTGCTTCACAAATCTGATCTTAGGACTGACTGTGATGATCCACACTGTTATTTGAAAGTGGTCAGATCGGATCAGACCGGCAGCCCAAAACCGACACATTGTCGACCTATCTGCCTGGTCGTGGTAACATCATAGCATGGATGTTGTGTGACGTTAAATTCTAGCGACTTAAAACAAGACGGATAACAAGAAGTGTGTAAGAGTGGAGATTACATCTCACTCATATTGATGTGGTGCAGAACAACTCGGTCACACCAGACAATATCAGCGGTCCCACTTGTTTTTCAACCATAGATCGTGTGGACTTAAACTTCCGCGTGGCGTCTAGCGAGTGACAGTCAGTTTGAAATCTGATTTGAGTGGGTTCCAGACTGAAGGACATCTTGATTTTTGAGTCTGATTTCAAACCACCTTTGGATGTGGTTCAAATCAAATTAGGATCAGCAAGAATTTTAGGAATAAAGGATTTTATGTGATTGTTTTTTTTCTTTCCACTGTTCAGACTACACAAAAGCAATCTGATTCCAATCTGGACATGCAAAAAAAATAAATAAATAAATAAATAAATAAAATTCCCCGGATTTGGCCTGGCAGTCTGAGTGTTAGGTTTAAACAAGTAGAGAACAATAAGTTTGATAATTCTACAATGGTACAAAATATCATTAAAAAGTAAGTCTAAGAAAATAGAACTGAACATTTCATGTTTTTTTTTTTTAAATAGTACAAAAATTCTAATTATTATTATCTAAAAACATTGAGAGTGTTAAAATATGTACAATTTGTCAAAAACCACGCTTTCACTGTTTGAGTCCTGGGATATGCCTTTTGTTTCATCAGAGAAGAAAAACTCCATGGATGTGATAACCTGGCCATTCAGTACATTCAGGTCATCAGCTGACTTCAACAATCGCATAACCTTCAACAATCATAACGCTGCTTTGTACCGTGGCCACTATGCATGATGGATGTATGGAAATACTCTTACTTTCACTATTACTTTCACTAGCTCTGGTTTTTACCGTTGATTTGTTTTTTACCATGCAACTTCACCAAACGTTTAAGTGATGATTTACCATTCATGATTTTTTTTTTTTCCGACCACATTTCTTCCACAAATTGAATGGTTCAGCATTATTATGAAGGTTACGTGACGCAGTTCCAGTCATTTCAAATCTCCTTAGTTGTTGTCTTTGCAACAAATTGACCCTTCTGAAATGGCGACTTTTTTTGGGCCAGGTAGTGTGTAACTTTGCTATCATGATTCCCTTGACTGACCAAATAAAAGTATATTTTAAAACAAGATAAATACTTAACCTGCAACCTTGTATGTTTAAGTTCGAAGAGAGGAATAGAAGATTTAAGCTGTAGTACACCGTGTTAAAAAGGTAAAGGCAAGTCATAGATGAGACTGACCGACAGTCAGAGAGGAAGGAAAAGGTCTTGTGCGAATCCCGGGGCTCGAGTATGTCAGCATCTGAGTTTTTTCGGCTGATTAAGAGTGGCAGCAGCAGCGCTCAGGACTTACGTGGGTTAAGCATGCTTAAGGCTATAACAAGATGTCGGTCAGGCCAGCCGAGGGCTACCACAACAACGCGCGCTCTGGAGGGTTGCAGTGCGGGGGTAGATGTTCTGCTTGTTTGTGTTAGTGTTCATGTGGCTGAATGTTTGTTCGTGTTAGTGGGTGGTGGACTTGTCTTCTGGTGGACTCGTAGGAGGGGGGGATGGAGAGAACGAGGAATCAGTGAAGACAAGCAGAGGATGAAGTGGAGAGAGAAAGAGGAAGGTGGGGGTGGTGAGGAAATGCTGTTAACCAGCTCTGCTGGAGGCAATCCTCAGTTCTAGTGTCAGAAGTGTCTCTTGCTATCTCACTCTCTCTCTCTCTCTCTCTCTCTCTCTCTCGCTCGCTCGCTCACTCTCTGATGATGCAATGGCCTCAGTTTCCCCACAGGCTTCTGCTTGACACAGAGAGCCAAAGCTCAGAGGTTCAGCTGCCTCTCACACACACACACACACACACACACACGCACACACATGCACGCACACACACACACACATAGTGCTTGCCAGGTTAACCACACCAACACACACACACACACATACACAGAGTGCACTCAATTTGCCAGTACACACAACCCGTCATGCACTCATACATGCACATTCTGTCCTGTTCCTCTGCCAGACATGTACCAAAGCACAGACTCACACATACAGCGCCCTACAGGTTGTCCTTTATTACATCATATCCTTCTTATTTTTAAATTAGATTTTGGTTTAATTAAACAGATTTTTACTTTCCACAACTATTATTTAGTACACTTTGAATATTTTCTCCTCCACGTTTATTAAATAATTGTTAAATAGTATGTGCATACAGTACAGACCAAAAGTTTGGACACACCTTCTCATTCAAAGAGGTTGAATTTGTATTATGGCAAGAAAAAAGCAGCTAAGTGAAGAAAAAAACGGGCGGCCATCATTACTTTAAGAAATGAAGGTCAGTCAGTCGGAAAAAATTGGGAAAACGTTGAAAGTGTCCCCAAGTGCAGTCACAAAAACCATCAAGCGCTACAAAGAAACCGGCTGACATGCGGACCGCCCCAGACAAGGAAGACCGAGAGTCGCCTCTGCTGTGGAGGATAAGTTCATCCGAGTCACCAGCCTCAGAAATCTCAGGTTAACAGCAGCTCAGATCAGAGAGCAGGTCAATGCCACACAGAGTTCTAGCAGCAGACACATCTCTAGAACAACTGTTAAGAGGAGACTGTGTGTGTGAATCAGGCCTTCATGCTAGAATATCTGCTAGGAAACCACTGCTGAGGACAGGCAACAAGCAGAAGAGACATGGTTGGGCTAAAGAACACAATAAAGAACACAATAAAGAAAACTCGCTGAATGAGAAGGGGTGTCCAAACTTTTGGTCTGTACTGTATATACTGTACCAGTCAAATGTTTGAACACACCTCCTAATTCTGTGGTCTAACCAGGTTTTTATTTCTTCCCACATTGTAAAATAATGCTGAAGCCATGCAAAATGTCATACAGGAACTGGAAATGTGTGAAGCCATACACCACAGCAATTATGATTTAGTCAAAAGTTTGGACACACCTTCCAATTCCTGATTTTAATTTCTTTTCTAATTTGGAAAATGATATTGAGATGTATATCTGCTACTTCTGCTCTGTAAATCCTTCATAACGGCTCTAATCCGAGGTGCTGTTTGAGGTTAATTGGTGACTTCTGAGGCTGGTGACTCTAAATGAACTTCTCCTCTGCAGCAGAGCTCAGTTTCGGTCTTGTTTTCCCAGGAAGGTCTTCATGAGAGCCAGTTCCATCATGGTGCTTGATGGGTTTCACAAATGCACTTGACGATACTGTTCTTCCAAGAAGCGTTCCAGAAAGGCTGACCTTCATGTCTTAAAATGATAATTGATTGTTGTTGTTGTTGTTGTTACTTAATTACCTAATCCCATAGGCGTCATAGTTTTGTAATCTCCAGTATTGTTCTTGGCTGTACAAAAATAAATCACTCAACAAAAAACATTGAATCAGAAGGTCATGAATCAGAAGGTGTGTCCAGACATTTAACTGGGTACTGCATGTATTTTATACATGTAGAGTATATGGAGAGTTTTCAATAATTTACGTATTCGTTCATTTCTCTTAGAATTTAGAGGTGATGAATACATTTTGGCGAACATCCTCTTGATGACATCATTTCTCCAATTTGTTTGATCTCGGCCTAGATACATTTAATTGCACTTTTTTTTGTTCACGTATCACAGTTTAAGGGTGTGTTCACACTTGACATTAAAACAAGCTCTGGTGCGACTGTTCTCTTAGACAAGTGTGATCGCCACCGTCCAAACTTCAGTGCGCACCAAGCAAGTGAACCGAGACCCTTTCGGAAAGGTGTGAGCTTCCAGATGACACATGACGCAGCACTGCTGTTATACCGTGTGCACCTTTGTGTGGGGTCTATACTGAATGTCCGTGGATGTTCATTAAACGTAACATTTCTTTTTTAAACTCGTCCAGTGCCGTGCTAACTAGCGCGCGTGACATAGATAGGACTTGTTATTTCTCACTCAACACGATATCACAGCAGGACCAGTGACAGTTGATGAACGGTCCGATGTTTTTGAGCGCTCTGGTTATTGAACGCAGTCCTGCTGTACTATCATGCGTGGTCCTGTGCTCTCTCGGACCAGCAGCCAGACGCAAGAGAGGGGAGAGTCCATCAAAGAATTAAGGATTGCTGCTTGCCTTTTATTTATTTATTTATGCATTTATTTATTTATTTATTTGTTATTATTACCTATTGTGGGTGGTAACTGTCTGGATTAAAAGCTATTTGCAAAATAAAAACATTGGGTGCATTGGTGACCGTTTTATTCACCATCTGGACCCAAACTTTATACATCGTTTTGATGTATAATGTTACATTTTATAAACTCTTCAAGAGTTTTCTTCTTGAAAAAGCCGAGTGTGAATGCTAAGTGAAGCAGGACTAAACTAATGTGAATCGAATTGAAGTGTGAACGCATCCTAAATTTCAATCAAATTCTTCTTATTATTTTTTTTATTTAAAAAAATGTTTTTTTTATTTATCAAATTGTACCTCCCTAATAATAATTAGAGACAATACTATACCACTTTTACACTTTTACACTACTGATACCAATACTGAAACCTTGAGCATCAGGAGCACTGATTTGGTCGTTTAAACCAAATCCTTTTTAAAAAATTTTTATTTATTTATTACAGAATCAGATCAAATTCATTCTAATCCAGAAGGTTTTGCTGGTTTTTGTTTAATATTGATTCTGGGTATCAGATCAGCGCTGTCTCTACACTCAGAAAAAAGAATTCTGCTCTTGTGTATGTTTTACATATTGATATTATTTTACTAAACTATATAAAGTTTGTAATGTCGTTAATCCTGCTTAAGTTCGTAGATTAACCTAAATATGCTTTTTAAAAAATTAACTTTAAATCAACTTACATACCAAGCCAAAAAAAGTCGGCATTTCAGAAGGATCAAATTATTGGGCTGCATCAAGCAAAGCAAACAAGGAAGGAGATCAGAAGTTACTGGAACTGGATTAAGATCCCTTCAGCACATTTTCAGAATGTGGAATGATAGTGCTGAACCGTCAACTTTGTAGAAGAAATGTGGTCGGGGAAAAAAAAATGAACGGAGATCACTTAAACACTTGGTGACGTTACATGGTTAAAAAGATCAAGAGTCAAAATCAGAGCTATGTTAAATCGTACAAGTAAGAGCGTTTCCTGATCCTATTCCAGAGCGATAGGTGCCTCAGGGTAACAAGGCAAGCGCATGGAGCGATGTACTCGTCATTCGGGCAGGGCCAGCTTAGTGGTTCAGTTGGTTCGGAAGGTCCCAGGTTCAAATCCCAGCACCGCCACCAAGTCGACCCTGTTGGCCCCTTAAGCAAGGCCCTTAACCTCTCAGGTGTTCAGATGTGTACTAAGATATAAGTTATTATACAGTATATTGATGTATAAGATACAAGAACCATGTGGGGTACTGGGTATAGTATTGATAAATAAATATGTAAATAAGTTAAGTTAATGCAGGTCAGCATGGCACAGTTCTTTCAGAGCAGGTCATAAAATAATTAAGTCATTGCACGCAAGTCACAAAGAGGGAAGCTGCAAATGAAAATGCAATGCATAGTGCCAACTGTACAAGCAGTGTTATGATCTGGGGTTGCTTCAGTCGCTCAGGTCTAGACTCATCAACATTATGTGGCAGTAAAATGAAGTCAGCCGACCACCTGAATGTGCCGAATGACCAGGTTATCACATCTATGGAGTTTTTTCCCTGATGGCACGGGTGTAGTCCAGGGACTTGGAAAAAGTGATTATGGGAGCACAGGGAAAGGTTTTTTTCTTGCGTTAAAATACCTGAAAATGTAACCAAAAAAGGTTTAATTAAACATATAAAAACATTATAATACTTTTGAATGTATTTTTTCTTTTAGGTCTAATTTTTAAACCTACAAATTTATTACCTAAAAAGTTTACTTTTAAAATGCCTGAAAAAAATGATTTCCTTTAAATTAAATTATTATTATTATTTTATTGTACTACAATTAATACTACTAATGCTATTACTACTACTACTACTACTACTACTACTAATAATAATAATAACAACAACAACAACAATATGCTTTTTAAGATTCATTAGCTATTATGATTCGAATGACAAACACATGTTGAAATCTCCATGTCACCGATGGAGGCAGATAAATGGCCGTCAGGAAACAGACCGTCGGGGAGCAGACTGACACATAAGCAGAAGGCCAGCTGAGTTAATTTGTTTGTCCTCACGGGTCCTTAATTAAAGCTTAGGCAGGATGTGCGGATTGTGTGACTTCCTGTTGAGAGAGGGAGACCGAGAGTAAGAGAGTGGATGAAGGTTAGACAGAGCTATTCATGTGCAGTGGAGTGGAGAGGGCCGACAGATGCACAATGTGATCCAGTCACACTCAGATGAGCAGAGAGATGGGGAGGGAGGGAGGGAGGGGCTTGGGGGGGGGGGGGGGGTACGCACTATTTCTCTCTGGTACTTCAGCTATGAGCGAGAGCTCTAAGGCTTGCACCTTCATGCTTTGTCGTAAGCATGCTACTTTTTAGGGTTAAATAAATCACACCTACGCTACCTTGTTTGGATCATCATCACCTTCTACGGTTGAAATTTTCTTCTAGTTGTGGTCGAGGTGTTGTTACACTCGTCGTTAATCTTTCGGCTGCTCCTGTCCCGATCTGAAGAGCCGATCCGCGCGTAACTTGCCACAGGTGATGCCCTTCCCGACGCAACCCCCTCCCTTTTTATCTGGGCTTTGGGAATTGAACCCGATCCTTACACATGGCAGACGAGAAAGCCCCCAACGAATGTCCTGTGATCCTGATTTCACACTAATAATCTCAGACAAATTAAATAGAGTAATGAAGGTGGTGTAAACCTTTGATAATCTGGTTAATACGAATTAATTATCCATGATCAAGAGTTTCGCTCTTGCTGGATTAGGTGACGTGACTGAGGTTTCCTAGAAGGCAGACGGAGGAGAACTTTCCGTCTGGTTGAAAGTTTTATCAGGAGCAGTATGTGATTCTTAAGATTAGCAGAAACGCAAATGTTGTCCCTATGACCTACGATGCAGGTTCATATTGGTCAAATTCTGCTATTGAATTAATCAATTAATTTTCAATTGGAAAACATTTAATCAGAACGAGTTCAATTAAATTGAAAAAAGACATATTGTCCGTGTAACTGCATCTAGTTTTGACGTTTATAATGTCGTGTGTCTGTAATTACAGTGTAATATTAATGATATGGAGTCTTTTCTTAGTAGTTTCCCAAGACAGCTCAAGCAACGCCGATATTCCGGACAATTCCGACTCATTTCGACTGACACTCTGCCTCTAAACGAGTTCGTATAAGCAATTTAAAAAGCTTTTGTGCTAGCTAGCTAGATGTCAATTAGACTTCAATTACAAGCTAGCCTATACTTAGTGTCCCTGTTTCCCTGTTGCCTAGCAACAGCAATAACTCACAAGCGTAACCATTTGAAGCATACGGTAGATAGATTTAATTTTTATTAATTAATTTATTTATTTACAAACTTTGCTTTATTACAGGTATGGTTCTGTAATTATAAATATTTTATATATAACTTATATTTCTATGTGTTCTTCAAACAACAAAGCCCATATTTAATTCTGAATTCACAGAACATGGTAGTTTCCTGATATCACTTACGTTGCGGTAGCTAAACGAGTTAAAACTAATTAGAAGAACGATCAGGTGTAACTCCATTGCGCAATATTGTGGCGGTCGCCTTTGTGGCAACAAAACAACTCTGAACTCTTTATAGTATGGACTCCACTAGACCATCCAGTTCCAAGGTGGGGCCTCCATGGATCGGACTTGTTTGTCCAGCATGTCCCACAGACCCTCAGTGAGATTAAGATCTGGTTAATTTGGAGGCCACATCGACACCTTTGTCCTGTTCCTCACACCGTTCCTGAGCAATGTTGGCAGTGTGGTAGGGTGCGTTATCCTGCTGAAAGAGGTCACCGATATTAGGGGGTATTGTCATCATGAAGGGGTGTACTTGGTCCGAGCTGTAGGTAGGTGGTACGTGTCAAAGTGAATTGCAGGACGCAAGGTTTCCCGCTAGAATATTGATCAGAGCGTCACACTGCCTCTGCTGGCTTGGCTCCTTCCCGTAGTGCATCCTGGTGCCAGCTCTCATCTCCCGGCTAAGCGACATCCCAGCACCCAGACCACCTTCTTGCATTGCTCCGTGATCCATTTCCGATCCTCACCTGCCCATTTTAGGAGCTTTTGGCAGTGGACCCGAGTCAGCATGGGCAGCCTGACCGGTCTGTACGGAGACATTTCTATCTGAACCAGGATGAGCTTTTTCAGCAGATTGTTCTACAGCCTTCACTCCTCACATGCATCAGTGACCCTCGAGTGCCCATGACCCTGTCGCCGGTTCACTGGTTGCCCTTCCTCGTTCCAGTTTTGGTAGGTTCTAAACGCTGCATACCAGCAGCAGCACACAAGACCTGCTGTGTTAGAGATCTAGTCCAATTTGTCTTTCGTAAAAGTCACTCAGATCCATAACCTTGAGCTTGTGCCTACTGCATTGTTTCTTTTTATGAACGTTAATGTGATGATTTTCCTTCCTTAACCAATGATTAACTTTATTTTTCAACTACCACGACTTGACAATATATTTTTGATCAACAAAGTTCTCCTAGGGTTCTTTAAAAACCTCAGACTGTCATGTGTGTATAAAGACCAAGAGATAATAGATTCTAAAAAAATACTAATCTAACTTTTTTAAAATAAAAATTTAAATCTCACCACACGCTTCTTGACACAAACATAGTGACTGAACCAGGCCGATCCTTAACATCAGCACTATCAGGGAGGGCAATCACATTTCATATCCATCATCTTTATAAGCAGTTAAGTGCTGCGAGTAGCGGAGGATTTTTGTAACGCCACATCGGCCATAACCCACCCTGGAAGCTAGAACCGCTGACGTTAAGCCCTGCCGCATCGGCCGTACTGTAGTGGTGATGTAATCTTTTCACATCTGTGAAGTGAAATGTCTTTCACACCCGTGCTTTGATTTTCAGAGCGCGCATCTTGTCTCTTGCTTGTGGTCGTAGATGCCAACGTGTAGTAATATCTTATTGGCAGGATTAAAGCTTATCTCATGGGAGAGAACACGTCACCATATGCTGTTACAGGGGGGAAAAAAAATTAAAAAAATAAATAAATAAATAAATATATATATATATATATATATATATATATACCCTATATATAGCTGAAAACAGTGATGAAGGGGGCCAGGCACTTTATAATTTAGTGATAAATCAAGAACGGAAGCCATTGGAACTATCAGGTGTGAAGTTAGAAATGAAGCTCTTGTTGCTAATCAATTATGACGCAGTGTAAGGATTAGAAAGCGGATTCTTTTTCAACAGGATCACCTCTTACATTTTACGGTGTTTTATTCCTCTTATACCACAACAGTTTCCCAATGATACTTGCTTGCTTCCTGGATTATTTGTTTGTTTATTTTTGTTTTCTTTAAAGTTAATAATAATGATAAAAGCACTTGTCTAGTTACCAAGAAATCAGACCTCAGAACTGAAACCTAACTCAGGAGACTTAGAGCACGAGGCGGGGTACATCCCGAACAGGGTGCCAATCCATCCATACACACTACAGGCAATTTGGAAACGGCACGCCAATTAGCCTAATCTGTATGTCTTCGGACAGTGGGAGGAAACCAGCGTACCCTGAGGAAACCCACGCACAATCGAACCCTCTGCCCTGGAGGCGCACAAGGCCACAGCGCTAAACACTACCCCACCGTGCCGCCCTGATTTGAGATGACTGGAATTAGGTTAATAACTGGACAAAACCTTACTTACAAAACGACTCCGTGGAAGAAATGTGGTCGGAAAAAAACACACATAACTCGATATCACTTAAGCACTTGTTGACGCTGCATGGTGAAACATCGACAGCAAAAATCCGAGCTATGCTTAATAGTGAAAGTAAGACTAGTTCCATACACGCGCACACACACACACACACACACACACTCACACACACACACACACACACACACACACACACACACACACACACACACACACACACACACACACACAATGTGATGAGAACCCGCAGGATTGGGATTAGACAGCTGTCCAGTCATATGAGAACCACTCGTTTAGTCAGACTCATCAGCCAAACACGCTTCAGTTCGCTAGAGAGCATAAAGTTTGGAGTTGAAGCGATGGAAAAGGTCGTGATGAATAATCCGGATTGAGCCTATACCAGAGCGATGGGTGCGTCAGGGTAAGAAGGAAAGCGCATCAAGCGATGCATCCATCATGCATACTGTAGTGAACACTGTAGGATCTGGGGTTGCTTCAGTCACTCAGGTCCAGACTCAGCAACGTTATATGGCAATAAAATACAGTCAGCTGACCACCTGAATGTACTGAATCACCAGGTTATCACATCTATGGCGTTTTTTATTTTTCACTGATGGAACGGGCATAAAATCTAGGACTTTAGGATTGTGAAAGTGTGGTTCTGGGAGAATTAGGAATCATTTCCGTGCATGGACGCCATGTTGCGTGCCACATGACGTGTGATGATTTATTAGAATGAGCATTAATGTAAAAATGCTTTTATAGAAAAGTCATCAAAAGCAGATTCGAGAATTTAGCAGTACAAAGTCGGAGCAGCGCAGATCTTTCTGTGTGTTGGTTATTATTTATTGTAGTTGTTGTTGTGTAATTACGCCATCCATCATACAGCCGCAGCAGACGCCGAATTAAAACCTACCCCGCTGACATCAATCTGTTCTGAGATAGAAAGTGTGATTCATGAAATTGTGATTCCGGATTATAGATTATACCCCACTTTTCAGAGTCTGTGTGTGTGTGTGTGTGTGTGTGTGTGTGTGTGTGTGTGTGTGTGTGTGTGTGTGTGTGTGTGAGAGAGAGAAAGATGGACCAAAAACAGGGGAAAACCCACAGGTGCCTCGTTTTTTACGCTTCACTGATTCCAACTTGAGGTGTTTTTTGTGTTTTTTTTCCCCCACCTACTTTCAGTGGTGTGAGGTGTGGAGAATTTGTTGAGGCCATGCGATCCTGGTGTTTATGTGCCTGTTGACGTGCGTGTGTGTGTGTGTGTGTGTGTGTGTGTGAGAGAGAGAGGTTGAATCGCCGGCTTTGTTGCTTCCTGACCCTGTCACAGCGAGGTTTATATAACTCACTCAGCCTGACAGGCAAAGACCAGAGAGCAGAACTGTAACGTGACACTCTGTCAGTCAGACACTCACACCCACACACACGCCCACACACACACACACACACACACACACACACACACACACACATACACTTGCTTGGTTCACAGATAGTAATTTGTAATGAGTGGGAAGCCGCTGATCTGAGAGCTGTAGTGGGTGAAGAGCACGAGGAGGGGGAGGAGCCCACGGGGTTAAAGATCAACAGGAAGTGGTGGAGGAGTGTGTGTGTGTGTCGGGAACGGAAGAGGAGGGAGAGAGAGAGAGAGAGAGAGAGAGTGGAGAGGGAGGGGCAAGTTGACTTGGCATTTTACCACACTAGGGCACATGGGAAGAGAGCCAGATCAAACTGAACAGTAGGTTAAACTCCAACACTTAAAACAAAACAAAGAACATGAAAAAGAACAAAAATCCTTTTATGTCTCTGTTTGATGGTTCAAAGTGTGTTATAGTACTGTAGTTCATTAGATATTCAATAGTTATGTATATATATATTATATATAAATGTGTGTGTGTGTGTGTGTGTGTGTTAGTCGCCTGGAATAAGTGCATTTGAAAGGAGGAGGGTGGGGGGGGGGTGCAGACGTTTTGGGCGATCACACAGCTTGGCCTCCTTCCCTCGCAGCGTGTTAACTCTTCACACACCAGACAGATCAAAGATACTGAACTATATCATAATTATATATACACGCTTTCTATATTTGTTTATATTTTGATATTTTCATTCTTCATCTTTGTGTCGTTACATGTTACCAAATGCCAGGTGAATAAAGTATATGTGTGTGTGTGTGTGTGAGAGGGAGAGAGAAGGAGACGCACTGATTGGCCGCACAGTCGACAGGTTTTTCAGGTATCCGCATGAGTTTTTGTTGGTTGCCATATTTTTTTTGTCATGGCTCTGGGTTTTGTTTACAGAAATTAACAAAGCACATTAAACGCGCGCTCGTCCAACGCCGCCGCGTCTCCATCCCCTCGTCTTACTCGTTCTTCCACAGTCTTCCATTTCACGTGTTAATATTTTACTCAGCGCGAGGCACAAAATGGAGGTTGTTTTCTTTTTGCTGTTGAAATGGAAAAAAAAAAAAAAAAAAAACGTTGTTAATATGATGGTAGTTGATAACCGTGTGTGTGTGTGTGTGTGTGTGTGTGTGTGTGTGTGTGCACACGCAGACCCTCCAGTATGAATTTTCAAGATCCACCCTAATAATTAAACCACTTCAGACAGGATCTGCTTTGATCTTGAAAGAGAAGCATTTGAGAAAATCTGATCTTTTATCTTTTTTTTTATTTTATTTTTTTAAAGATATTACAGGGTTTTTTTTTTTTCATCTGGACACGTAAGGTCATGAAAGTCTTACAATTGTGACTCGTTCATACATGATTTAATATTAGAAGGAAATGGGTAAGTAAAACTTATCGTTAAAGCTGAAAGGAAATCATAAAAAATGTTGATCACAAAAATTCCATTTTTGTGCCTGTGCCCTGTGATGTACCCGTCCATAGGGGCACCCCGCTACGTGCCTCAAGTCCCCTTGGATGGGCTTCAGCCTCCAGAGTAGTGCAACAGAAGAGTGCTGATGAGTTCAAATCCCACTGCAGTTTTCCATAGCCAGGAGTCTAGGGAGCGGATTGGCTGCACTTGAGAGGGAACTGAGGGCATACTTGCACTCTCACAGCAAGCGACGCTAACCAATCTGCTCATGTGGACAGCGCTTTCGTTCTGCCACCTAACGGTGCGTGGGCACTTCAAAAAGATGCCGGCGTCGCGGGCCTCGGAGGAAGCACATGACAGCCGTCGACTCATTTGCAGTCAGACTTTATCTGTAAATACATTTTTTTTCCTCCATCCAGTAACCTAGAACACTTTGATAGATGCGTGTGAGCGAGTGAGTTAAAGTCCTGTAAACCTATCATGACATCTTTGAGGGGCGGTCATAATGTTGTGGCAGAATTTCGTACCCACAAGTTTCACCGTTCCATGAGCTGAATGAAATTTTTTTTTTTTTTTTTATTTATGAACGTACTCATTTACGGAGACATAATTTGAACAAATATTTTCTGTTTTTTTTTTTTCTGGATTCAATATTAGTTTTTTTGGATTATAAAGGAAGAGCAGTATTTTACCACATTAAATGCAATCAAACATATGAATAATTTCGTTTTTTTTTAAAGTTATGGAATCAGCATCACATCAGAAATATACACACGTGGACAAAATTGTTGGTACCCTTCGGTCAATGAAAGAAAAACTCACAATGGTCACAGAAATAACTTTAATCTGACAAAAGTAATAATAAATAAGAATTCTATGAATGTTAACCGATGAGACATTGCTTTTCAACCATGCTTCAATGGAATTATAAAAAAAAAAAAAATTGTCCACGTGTGTATGTGTATGCTCACAGTTCTAGTTTTAAAAGAAGGAAAATATAGTTATCATTATAGTTCGTAGAAAGAAAATCAGAATCCTCAAAAATCGGGATTAGATGAGAAAACTGCAAATGATGCATCGCTAATTATTGATTATTAATTAATGCTTTAAATAGCAAGTAGGGATGTTAATTGTTATTGATGAATCGATTCATTGCCGAATCTATTAAAAGTCTATTAACAACCAGTTGTTTTGCGTAATATTTCTCCGTAGCTCGGCCATCGATTACCTTGTACCTTGCAGTTCAGACGGTAGGACGCACGCTAGCGGATGTTTCGTTTTAGCAGCATTGTTTTTAAATGAGGAAAAAGACGAGCAGTACTTGTTTTTTTTCTGTTTCTTTAAATTCATTCATTTGTTTCAACCTCACAATTAATCATATAAAAAACTGAAATCGCGATATGAACCTATGCAATTATTAAATCACTATATACCGCACTTTATTACAGGTAATATATATGCATAGTCATGAATTTATGTAGAGTTTAACAATAATTTAAGAGTTTTTTTCATCTTCTGTAAATAAATATTGGCATCCTTTTAATTACATCATTTGTTCTTTTTATATATATTTTTGTGTGCTAGCCTAAGTCAATTTCATCATTTAATATCAAAGTTTAAATCATGATATGTGTCTAAATAATCTCAATGTGATTTTTTTGTTTGTTTGTTTCAATCGTTTTCATTGATCAAGTCTTCAGAATTATTTGTCTTTAGTCAACAAGTCTTCACTTGATCTCAATCAAGATGTCTTTGTTTTCAATAAAGAATTCTTCTTAGCTTGTCTTCCTAAGACTTTTTCAGTCTTCGCCTTCCATCGACAGATCTTCTTAAGTCTTGGTAAGTTGTTTTGTTCCATCAACAAGACTTATGGAGACGTACGAAGAATTACAAAATCTTATGAAGAAGAGAGGCTTGTTGCTTGAAGACAAAGAATTGAGAAGACTTGTTGATTGAAAAGAAAGAGTTTCAAAGATCTGCTGATTGAAGACAAAGACTTTTGAAGACTTACAAAGACTTTTCATTGATGATGAAAACTTTCTAAGCTTTTTCGTCTGCGATCAGGCCTTCATAAGCCTTCCGAAGGCTTCGTCTTCCATCAATAAGTCTCCGTACGTCAACGTTGTCATTAAACAGGTCTTCGAACTTGAATGTGCAAAAAAGTCAAATCAAGGAAACCCGTGATTTAATTTACATCCAGACCTCCAGTCCGAGCCGCAGTTTTAGGAAATGAATCAACACCTCGTGACCAATCAGAATCGAGTCATCAACCATGCAGTGATGTAAATCGTTACAGAAGGTCACAGAAGGTTAAAGAAGGTCACAGGTGGGTGAAGGCAGCGTGTGAAAAAAACCAAACAAACGCTGCTTTCCGTGCTGTTCCTCTGCTTATGACTGAGATATGTTTTGGCCCCCCGGTGGCACGGCTCGTTTGCATGCGTGGTTCAGAAAGTGCTTCCTGTGAATCAAGAGAGAGAGAGAGAGAGAGAGAGAGAGAGAGAGAGAGAGAGATGGTGATCCCGCTGTGATAAGTGGAGCGTGGGGTGTGTGCCTACATGTCGATCCCACGGGCACCTGCTTGCCCTCGCTACAGGCAGTGGAAAAAAAAATCAAGTAGCAAATATGCCAGGCTGCTTTTTAACTCGATCAGAAATATTGGCACCCTTAAATCTAGGAAATATAATAAATAATGCTGATATAAGTGCGTTTTTAAGCTTAAAGCTTAAGATCAAACCAGTGCTTTTTAATTGAGAAGGATAATCTTATCTTATCTTAATAGCGCTCGCTCTGCAGTGCGGAGAGAGAAGGAGATGAGATGACTATTTTTGCAATTGAAGATGGTAGTCGGTATTACTGCCTCTTTTACCGCTTCCCACAAAAAATACATTTATCTTCTATTTTTTTTTTCTTTTTTATATCCCATTTCTATTGTGTGTGTGAGTGAAACTCACTGATTTTGATCACTGAAGTGGTTTCTTGCTATAAACTAGATAGAGTTTAGTTAAAGCACCTCTAAAATCGCCCGCGTAAATTATGGCGCTAGCTAGCTAAAATTGTTTCTCATAACTGAAAGCGTTAAAATCGTGCAAAATTCCCTTTTCAGTCATGTTTAGACATTTAGATGGGGCCCTCCGTTAAAAATAGCCAGGGGCGGGGACTATTCAGTATTCAGAATAGATCGCAATTCTTTTTTGGGACAATTTGTAAAGCGCACATTTAAAGCCGCAGTTCCTCGATAATCCTATAGATGGTGCTCTAAACTATTCACACAAAAAATGTTTTATATTGAATTGGGATATTTGTAAAATCAAGAAACTTCTAGAATCGCAATAAAAAGTACCTGCTTTTTGTCCTTTTTTTGTCTATTTGTGAGTGTTGAGTTCAAGTTTCGCATTATTATGACCTCATATGAGACAAGCACCTACCCTGGCTTGTTTCTCAGCTCTTCTGTTCTCTGAAGCTGCGTGGCTCATCCGTAGCTCATAAACACTGAAACAGCACGTTTGGAGGAGGCTTGAATTAAACAGTGTGAGGTATTTAAAAGAAAAAACAACAAAAAAACTGCATTATTTCTGCTGGAGCATTCTTACACACGTGTGCACGTGCCTGTCTCATGATCTGATCTGCACAGCCATAGCTGATAAAGTAGGAAGACGCGCGAGAGCATCGCTTTTGCCAATTTTTTTTCCAGGAATACAGCTAATATTAAGACATAGCCCTGAGACTGACTTCCTCATTCTCTTCTTCTTCTCTTGTTTAACGGCGGCTCACAGACCAGCTAAGTGCACACTGCCCCCTGTTGTACCACAGGGTAAAAATACACACGTGTACCCAAGTGGGGGACTGAGAGGGGTGGGGGTGCGTTCTCTCCCGGGCGATTCAATAGCGCCTGGTGTGAAAGCGGCCTACAGTAAATGTCACGTCGAGGGACTGAATGTCGGCGCGTGACGTCTCGGGAGCTCGGCTTTCACATTCTCGCCGCCTTTCATCCAGAGACACCTGTTTCCTCTTACCTCCCACCCGCCGGATCGCTGATTTAAATCTCCCCCAAGTGTCTCACCAAGCGTCTCATCCAGGATGCGTTCCTGCCGCGCGACCGGTTCCGGGTTCACCGTGACCCTGACCGGGGATGAAGCGCTCGTACTCGAGATAAAGGAATGAAAAGCACGTAACATTAACGCGCCTCACTGTCATGTCTGTACTCCGGGTCTCGACAGCTGTGCTTGCTGTTTTTTTCTTTCTTTTTTTACATTCAGAATTAAAGCGAAGTATCCCTGAGAGTCGCGCGTTCACGTACGATCTTGACAAGACGGTGTCACGTCATCTTCTTCTTCTTCTTCTTCTTTAACACAGGAAATTTTAGATGGTTTCAGGAATTAGATGGTGAGGTGAAGCCATCTGAAACACATGTTCGAAGTGTGTGCACACAAACACATGATGAAGCGAGGGTCTTCAGGGAGCTTTAGCTAGTTATGCACTTTTCATGTGCATGTGCATATTTTGGAAAAGCTCCTCAAGAGATCTGTGCAATGTGCTTACTTGTGCTTTAACAAGTGTGTGTGTGTGTGTGTGTGTGTGTGTGTGTGTGTGTGTATGTGTGTATGCATGCATGTGTTGGAAAGGGCCTCTCTAGAGAGCTGTGCTAGCCGATACTCCTGTCTCTCTCTCTCTCACGCACACTGTGTGTGTGTGTGTGTGTGTGTGTGTGTGTGTGTGTGTGTGTGTGATGGAAAGGGCCTCGCTAGGGGGCTTGGGTTGCCAGTGTTCTGTCGTCTACGGGTCATTAATAGCTGCTGCCATGTTTAATGGGTTCAGGAAACACTGCTACACATCATGTCCTGTTTCATTAATCAGATTGTGCTCATCTCTCTCTGTCACTCTCCACCTCGTCTCTCTCTCTCTCTTTCTCTCTCTCTCTCTCTCTTTCCTCAGCAGACTATAACTCCACATTAGCCCACAGCTCCAGTCCTAATTATGGAGTCTAATCTTTCTCCAGCAGCCCATGACACTCTAATCTATATTAGGTTAACTAGCACACCGTATATCCTCAGATAACGCCATAGTTGTGTGTGTGTGTGTGTGTGTGTGTGTGTGTGTGTGTGTTCATATCAGTGGGAGTGTTTCCAGTAGAAATGGTGATCTGTGTAACTGACATGTTCATTAGACTCGTATATTTCATCAGAATATCAATCAGTGTGTGTGTGTGTGTGTGTGTGTGTGTGTGTGTGTGTGTGTGTACTGTAGTGGTTTGATTACAGGCCGGTGTTCCTCTACTCTTTGCTCTAACTGAACTCGCTGTGGTGTTTAATCGGACTGATCCGTCTCTCTCAGTTCTTTCGTCTCTTATCTGCTTCACACAACTTGAAAGTGAAAGTGAGACGTTCCTTATGATGTACCCGAGTTCCCTCTCGCTCTCTCTCTCTGTCTCCCTTCCTCTGACCTCGCTCACCTTCTGTTTCTGTCTCCCTCTGTTTGTCTCATTCTCTGTTTCAGTCTCTTTTCCTGTCTTTCTGCTTGTCCGTCTCTCTGTATCTGTCCCTCTCTCTCTCTCTCTCTCTCTCTCTCTCTCTCTCTTTCAGTCAGTATTTCTCTTTTTCTCTCTTTTTCCTCTGATGTTTCCCTTTTTCTCTGTTTCCATCTCTCTCCATGTTTGTCTCCTTCCCTCTGTTTCCGTCTTTCTTCTTCTGTCTCTCTCTTTCACTTCTTTCTGTCTCTCACTCTCCGTTCCCAGTTCCCAATCTTTCCATTTTTTTTGTTTCTTTTTGTTTCTCTTTCTCTCTTTTCTTTTCACTGATGATGTCTCTCTCTCTCTCTCTCTCTCTCTCTCTCTCCCTGTCTGTCTTTTTGTCTGTTTTTATGTCTGTCTCTCTCTCTCTTTTTCTTTCCGTCTGTCTTTCTGTCTCTTTGTTTCTGTCTCTGTCTCCCCCTCTCTCTCTATTTTTCATTCTCTCTGTATATATCTATCTTTCTGTCTCTCTGTCTCTCTCTCTCTCTACCTCACTCTGTTCCTTTGTTTGTTTTTCTGTCTCACTCTCCTTTTTCTTTCTCTCTCTCTCTGGTCAGATAAGTATTCAGATTTGCCCCTTTGCCCAGCCCCTTTTAGACAAGCCCCTCCCCCTTTCAGAGAACAGCTACTTCATCTCATTTGCATATTAACTGTTTGGTTGCCATGGCGCCCGGGCCATTGAGGCCACGTGATTGTGTCAGCATGTGTCTGTTCCCCCTGCTGCTCACTGCCAGCACATTACTGCCACACACACACACACACACACACACACACACACACACACTCTTTCATCCTGTGTGTCGAAGCTGTTTTTTTCTTTCATCTTAACAGAATACATATCTTTATTTCCATTAACTCTATTTAAAAAAATAAATCTGTTTTTTAAAAAATTATTATTATTATTAATCTGAACACACACGAGTGGTTGTGATTCTTCTGGCACGCTTTTCACATTCACATTCAGACATGTCGTGTGCCGAGTACAAAATCATGCCTTTTTAAAAAAAAATTTTTTTAAGATATTTGAGATAATGTTGAACGTTTCTGAGCCTCAGCCACTAGGTGGTGGAGACATTATGTATTACGGGACGTCCGTGCATCTTAATCCGTGTGTCCGTCCGCTGTACTCGTCAGCGCAGTATTTTGTAAAAAAAAAAAAAACAACAACAGGAGAAAGCCATCCATATGCAATGACTTCCTTCTTGTTCGAAGTATAATTTTGAGTGATATTTCCGGTGAAAAAAGATTCGCCTTTATCCTCGGGTCTACTTGGTATGGGAGCAGCTATATTTCTTTAATTAACTCCATTACACTCCGTCATTTCTCTGTAGAGTCTCTTAGGGACGCGTTATGATCGCCACACTTCATGCACCATGCATATGCTTCTGTGTATCTATATATATATATATATATATATTTTTTTTTTAATAACAAGAGCAGATTGATTGACACGTCACGGCTTTGGTATGTTCGACTATTTCAGACTACACAGAAAACGATGCTAATTTCCAGCAAGACCAAGTAACCTGTGATTGACTGACAGTAAAATGACCTACATGTTTACAAATTGTCCGCTTCCATGGCAGTCAGGACGTCTGATTTCTCTCAATGTATCCCGAAAAGATGTCCGATGCATCACAAATCCTGGCATCTTGCGAGAAAATTGTTAAACATGCAACAAGCGTGGATAAAGATACTGCTTTGCACAAAAACGATGCTTAGCTTAATGACGGCTAATATCAGGTACATAATTTTAAATCACTCAAAAGAGTCAAAAACAAACAATAAAAAAAAGCGATCAGAAAGTGGCACTGATGAAAGACAACACTGCTTGTGCATGGAGAAATACATGCTTCATTCTCTAACCGTACACCTTCCAGAGCCTCCATACAAATCTCACTCATTTTGCATAGACGCTTTTTTCTTTTTTTTTTTTTACTTTGAAGGACACTGATAAGTGTTATCACTTAAAATATGCCAAAAAAAAAAAAAACTGTCTTATTTACCACCCCAATAAAAAACAGAAGATGAGCTTTCATCAACATATAAACGTGGGATGATTGACAGATGTGTTGCTGTTTGGAAAACTGGAAACTGGAAGCCCCGCCTTTTTGTGGTTCAACCAGAATAGGCGGATATGTTTATAGGCGAACACTTGAGGTGCATGCATCTATTCAAACCGCTGCTCTCGCTGCATCAGAGGGCAGCCGTAACACACTCTAAGGAAACCACTATCTGCCCTCTTCCACCTACATGATCTCACGAGTGCACCTAATCAGCTAGTGCTGCTGAAATTGATGGGTGGAAAAGAAAATAATCGCCTCTTAAATTCGGCATACTGCCACCTGCTGTACTGGAGTGTACTCAAGTATGGAGAACGATAATAATAATAATGTGAATGCTGGCTGGTTTGGGAGTCGGCTTGGGGCAGTCTTTCCTGGCATGGTACGAATCAATCATGCCTAATGTGAAAGCTCTCTCAGATTCCTGTGGCATCCTGTAGATGGCTGTTACACCATTTGGAATCAAAACAAGTCCTGGGGTGCACTTATATCCGGGGATTTCCAGTTAACCGCCAAGTGTTTTGAGTGAAAAGCTGCATCCTGTCTGTTTTAGTTCAGATTTGTTTTTTATACACACTTTCTTAATTCATAGATCTGTCTTTTTACTTAGAATAGGAAGAAAGACAGCGGGAACTTTTCTAGCATTTGTATCTTAATGATGTATTTGGTTTATCTTACCGAATATTATGACTTTTGCATATAAATCACATTAAAAATAAATATGAGGCGAAAACATAAAAGTTATCATTTTTATTTGAGAATATGCACGACGGTCATCATTTGCACGAAACTGGAATCGTTGCCTTATATCACTTTGGGCAAATTTAACTGTAAGAAAAAAAAGAAAGAAACATGCGATCGCCATCCTTTAAATCAGACCCGGGCATTTTAAGGCCCGGGGGCCGAATACGGCCCGCGGCCCGACTCTGACTGGCCCGCGAAAGGTTCGTTGGAATTAAGAAAATAAAACCTACTTTCAAAATTTTGCATAATGCATGGACTAAAACAGCAGTTCTTTTATTTTTGGAACTTGTTTACAGTGTGCGTGCATCGTTTACGTACAGGTACTCTGAAAGAAGTCAGAGTGCATGTGATTAGCAACAAGTCATTGCAATGGTATCCCTTCAAAATGTTTGCACATGCCTAAAAAAGAAAGGTGGACGCTGAAGGCTGTGGTTTCAAGAAAATATGGACTACTAAATATTTATTCACTGAAGTCGGGGGTAAACCCGTGTGTTTAGTTTGTGTTACGAGACGAAGCATCCGACCCTCTACAATATTTTCTGCTTCTCATTTGGCCCCTGGGGAAAAATAATTGCCCACCCCTGCTTGAAATCATTGCACTGCATGAAATTCACGTTTTGAAAATGCTTCCAGGATTTTAAAAATCATTTTAAAGAATTAAATGCAATGCATTTCGGAGGGATTTGTTGTTTCAACTAAATAAACATTTTACTTATTGATTATTACACAGGTATTGGGATTTTTCTTCTCTTTAAGCACATGGTGTTTATTTGATCCACGGGTCTTGTCTGTATCGAAAAGGAGCATGCTGTATATTTTCTCAGACCACCACAAGATCTGTTTAGAGGTGGGTCGATTGGTTGGTTGGATGGTTGGATGGCGGAAGAGAGGGCTGAGAAATATAGTGCCAAACAACAGATGAGTTACAGTAGAATGGTGTATGGATGGATGGATGGAGGTGCGGGTGCAATGCTTAGTAAAGACCTCACGTTGTGAAATTCTCAGAAGAAACTGTAATAATAACAGATGCACAAAGCATAAGATGCAATCCAGTATATTTAGGGTTAATTTGTGGACGTTAATGTCATTAACGGCGATGCT
Organism: Clarias fuscus; assembly: GCA_030347435.1. NCBI lineage: Eukaryota > Metazoa > Chordata > Actinopteri > Siluriformes > Clariidae > Clarias > Clarias fuscus. The sequence goes on from CM059228.1 coordinate 19,077,851, forward strand.
AGCCCCCTCTGCTGGCCCACGCGCTCTCACAGAGAGAGAGAGAGAGGGAGAGAGAGAGAATTTTTAACGACATCTCTAATATTCATTGCATGCATTTTGATGCGTCGCCTTTTTTTTTTTGCATTGCTCCGTTTTCCGCTCGCGCCCCAGAGGACCGGAACGACAAAAAAAGGAGGAGAAGAAAGGGAAAAAAAGAAGAAAACGACGCGCATCCCTTTCACTCTCTATATATTATATTTAAAAAAAAAACAGATCCGTTTGTTCTTATCCGAGATGATGTGAAGGGGGGAAAAAAGGAGGAAGAAGTAGAGGAGTGTAAAAGTGCAGGCCGCGTGTGTGTGGGAGAAAGAGAGGGAGCGGGAGAGAGAGAGAGTAGCGCGAGACGGAGCGGAGCCGCACGCGGCAGCATGACAGAGCGGCGGACGCGCGCGTTGTTGTTCTCGGTTGCTTCCTCGTTTTCCCGCGGGTGTACAGCAGTGTGACCGCGCCAAGGCCGGCTAGGAGAGCAGCGAGAGGAAGAGGAGGAGGAGGAGGAGAAGAAGAAGGAGAGACCTGCTGGGGGAGGGAAAGAGAGAGAGAGAGAGAGAGCGCGAGAGGGCGCGTGCGGCGGAGAGACAAAAAACCCGGCGGAAGGACAAGACTTTTTTTTTTTTTGTGTGGAAGGGACAACAAGATGTCGGCGGTGAAGAGACCGAGAGGACGGGTGAGTGAGTGAGTGAGCGAGTGGTTGAGTGGATGGATGGAGAGGGGAAAAAAAACAATAGGAAGAAAAAAAGAGAACTATGGAGAGAAAGGAAGAGAGCGCGCGCAATAGAGCGATGGGCTTTCGCTATGGGGCTCGCGCTGCGGCCTCGCGCGACGGCCGCCATCTTGCGTGCTAAGCCGCTCGGCGTGTTAGCATGGCGGTGTAGCAGCAGTGCTAGCGTTAGCATACATACATACATACACACACACACGCGCGCGCGGTGTTGGCCAGGCCTCGGGGTGGCAGGCTAAGTAGAGTTCCCCCCGTTTCACCCCTCTTCTTCTGTTCTTCTCCCCCCCTCTCCCTTTCTCTCTGTGTCTCTCCCTGTTAGCCCGTGTGCTAATCTAGTGGGTATCATTCATCACCGGTCTCGCGCGTGCGTTTATACAGTTCCTGTGTGTGTTATAACGCGTTATAAACAAGTTTTAGTTGTCTTTTTTTATTCCTCCTTTCCGAGGAGAACGAGAGAAAGAAAGGGGGTGAAATCACTGCAGTGCTGGCAAGCCTGTAATTTCAGTTATTTATAGATGTATTACACAGCTGCAGTGCTCCCACTCTGGTGCATTCTCTCTCTCTCTCTCTCTATCCCATTCCCTTTTTCATTTTACAGTTAACTCCCTCACTTCCTCCCTCCCTCTATTTCTCTCTCCCTCCCTTCTGTTATTTCATATCCCATTTTACCCTTTCTTTCCTGCTCATATTTTCCCTAAAATGGATTAACATCTCTCTCTCTCTCTCTCTCTCTCTCTCTCTCTCTCTCTGTATGTGTCACGTGACTCGCCTTATGCAGGCCATGTTTATCCTCCACACGAATTACTGTTTATTTCCTCTCCTCCTTCACCTCCCCCTCTTATTGTTTCTTTGCTTCGAGATAATTCCCTTTATTTCAACAACAGAATCAGGCCTCGGCTCAGGTGTGTGTGTGTGTGTGTGTGTGTTTATAGGTGCTCCCTTTTCTCCTCTGTTTCCCTTCTCTAAGCTCTGGATGTGTGTGTGTGTGTGTGTGTAATGAAATAAAGGCAGTCATGTATAATTCAGGTTATGATCGTGTAGCAGGCTGGGGCACGCTGCCGACTTTATTATTCATGCCGGAATGGCTGACGTGCCGTCTGTCCGTCTGTTTCTTTCTATCTTTCTTTCCTTCTTTCTTCTCTTTTTTTCCGCCTTTGAGGTGCCCCCCAATCATGTCTCAACCCTTCAACCCCAGAACGATGAGTGCAAATTAAAGCAACTATTTTTAATACAGACCCCCTCTTATTGTGATCAGTTAGTCCCATATAAATTATATTTAAATTAAAATCAAGAGATTAGATGGCGATATGTTGTACTGTTGCAAACAATTATTTTTCCCCTTTTTTTGTTTTCGATATACTGTACACTTTATTATAAATATTATAATGGTTTTATCCTTGTTTCTTTTCTTTATTTTTCCTGTTACTTTCTGTACATCAACCCCCCCCCCCCAATACTTTTTATATTTTTATATAAAATATATTTTTCCCGTACACTTCCTTTTCTATTTCCCTCCCTTCTATTCTTTTTAACGAAAATCAAAGCGACTCCCCCTCCCAGGCCAAACCAGGAGATTTGTGCTTTAACCCTTCCTTTCTTTATAAATAGGGAAAAAATACATACCAGAATGTTGCAAAATAGCTGCAGCTCAGATTTCTAAAAAAAATAATTTACATATCCGTCCTGTTTCTCCCTAAACAACTCGTTCCCTGAAACAGTGAGCAAAGAGGATGGATTGATTTTTTTTTCTTTTGTACGCCATCATGTAATTTTTTTCACCCATTAACGCGTGATAAGTGCGAGATTGTCGTTCAACACGTTTTTTTTTTTTCATCGCACTTTTTCCTCTAATTTCTCCTGCTCTTCTTTGTTCATATTGTTTTGTCACTTCCGTTATCCAAGACATGTGCAGTAATATATCTGCTTCTGTTTACACATGAGCGCTCCTGATATTTTGGATATATATAACGTTTTTTTTTTTTTTTAAGAATTCTTTTTAGAAATTAAAATGAGGGGATTTGATCTCGATATGTTACATTATTGTTTTCCTCTTTATTTATTTTTTATTTTTTTATTATTAGTTTCCGACTTAATATTAGACTTTTTTATTAAACTGTTTCATCATTCTTTCTTTCCTTTTTGTCTTTCATTTGTTCTTTCTTGTTACTTTCCCTACACTTTTCTCCCCTTCCTTTCCCTTACATTATCTTTTCCTCTTCCTCTTCCACTTCCATTCCCATTTTCCTCCTTTTCTTACTTCCTCTTACCTTCCTTTTGTTTATACGTCCTTTTCCGTGTCCCCCCTTGTACTTCTTTTTTCTTTTTCTATTGCCTTCCCACTACACATCCTTTCTTTCCCGTTTCCTTTTCTTCCACTTATTTTTAGTTGCTTTCATTCATAATCATAGTCTTCTTCTTCTTTTCTTCTTCTTCTTTTTTGGTGCTTTGTTTTTTTATCACTTGTCCTGGTAACATTTCAGGCTTTTGTTCTCACACAAGTTGTCCTGATATCAGATATTTTCCCGTAGATCACGACCACGTATTCTCTCAGGGTTGTGATTCTGCTTTAATCAATTTCTTTTAAAGTCTCATAAGTGTGTGTCAGGGTTGTCCTAGGTGTAATGAGCAGCTGTTTGAATGTTAGTGGACTTATGTTAATGTACTGTATATATAAAAATATTTGTGTTTAATTGCCTGAGTGATTTGGTCTCTGGTACAAACAGTTCACTGAAAGGACTGCAGTTCACACAGGTGTATCTGTATGTCCTTGTGTGTGTGTGTGTGTGTGTGTGTGTGTGTGTGTGTGTGAGAGAGAGAGAGAGTCAGGGTTGTTATGGTTTCACAGCTCGTCACGGTGTCTGATCGGACGGTTAACACACCGTTGGCAGATAGCACTCTTACTGCAAACTTCCTGTTTTTGGTTTATTTGTTTGCTTAATTTTTTTTTTCTTCTCGTGAGTTTATCACACACACACACAGAGTTTCTTCTGAATTCCATGTAATCACGTTACAGCAGCCTGAGGTTTTTTTTAACCCCAGTTCAGATTGAAGTCGTTTTTCCTGTAAGAAATTTTCCTCACCTCAAGAAATTAAATGAAATGATAAACAATTAATGATAAACGACAGCAGAAGAAAGAGGCAGAGACGAGTTTCTAACGTTCTAACAGGTTGTGTTTATGTATGAACTTGGACGGTTAGATGATCATGCTCCGGTCGCAGTGTGCATCTATTCTTATATACAGAGTACGTTAACACATGACTAGCATTACTCGCGTGAGCATCTGTTCCCGAATGTACTAACGTTATAAACACAACACAGCTGGCAAAGCAGAACGTTGTCATATTGTAAGCCAGCTAGTGTTTCTCGTTGTACACACACACACGTTCTCCTTGTGACGGATTTTACAAATCACAATATGTATTCTTATATTATTAATATTCTTTCCTAATATACAGCTCTTAGATTAATCACCTGACTCGACTACAGAGCATCACAGGTCTTCAGGTTTTTCTCTTTCTCTTTTTTTATTATTATTCTAACATTTTTTTTGTCATAATAATATCTTAATGTTTTCTTTTATATAGATGGGGTGGGGGGGGCGATTTAGAGATGTGTGATTTAGAGATATCACCAGAATCATATCCAGATAATTCTTGTAATAATAATTAAAAAAATTGTGTTGGTGGTGATGTGTCGCAGTTCCTCTGTAATCCTACAGGTGGTGCACTCGAGACTACAGGTCGTCCTCAACTTACTAACAAACGAGTTACGAATTTCCGCAGATATGAACGGCCCGCGGTTCTACTTCCGGTTCAATAACAGAAGTAGCTCACATGTATTGTAAAAAAATAAATAAACAGTGCAGTGGAGCAGATACCAATATTTACAATTATATACAGTATTTTCAGTGTGTAAGAGAACGTATAAAATGTCTAAAGTCCGGTATGTTCTGTGGGGGTGCAGGAGAAATGAGTCGGCCTCACCGATTTCAGTGAATCAGTCCGATGATGGAACATGTCTGTCATGTAGGTGAATAATCCTAATTTCGGAAAATCCCCAACAAAACAGAGTTCACAGTCTAATACAGGGGAAAACGGCTCCGAGCCCGAATGGCGTCCCCTTTAATTTAATTTAATTGCGCAGAGACGACAGTTACATTTCACTGCGAGTCTCATTTCCTTAGATGCGATTATGGTTTTTGGTGTGGGGAAAGGGGATTGAGATTTAGTCAAGTGGAGTGGTATGCTCTACATTGTATATTCGTGTCAAAGGTGTACAAGATTCACTTAGTGGAACTCGTGAACAAATCGGACTTACGAACATGTTTCTGGAGCAGAACTCGTTTGTAAGTCGGGGACTACCCGTAGTCGCACATCAGGCATCCTGAGTGGTAGTTTGTTTAGGATGGTAACAAAAATCAAAAAAAAATTTTTTCATAATTTGTCATCCTTAGAGAATCGCAATGCGAATCGAATCAGCAGCTGGGAATCGTGATGATATCGTATCAGATCGTCCCTGGTGATTCCCGTCTCTGTTGTCTCGTATAGTTCATGAACTAGAGCTAAAGCTTTCTATCTATCTATCTACACACGTGGACAAAATTGTTGGTACCCTTCGGTCAATGAAAGAAAAACTCACAATGGTCACAAAAAACTTTAATCTGACAAAAGTAATAATAAATAAGAATTCTATGAATGTTAACCAATGAAAGTCAGACATTGCTTTTCAACCATGCTTCAACAGAAGTATTTAAAAAAAACAAACTCATGGAACAGACCTGGACAAAAATGATGGTACCCCTAGAAAATACTGAAAATAATGTGACCAAAGGGACATGTTAATTCAAGGTGTGTCCACTAATTAGCATCATAGGTGTCTACAATCTTGTAATCAGTCAGTGGGCCTATATATAGGGCTCCAGGTAGTCACTGTGTTGTTTGGTGACATGGTATGTACCACACTCAACATGGACCAGAGGAAGCGAAGGAAAGAGTTGTCTCAGGAGATTCGAAAGAAAGTTATAGACAAGCATGTTAAAGGTAAAGGCTATAAGACCATTTCCAAGCAGCTAGATGTTCCTGTAACTACAGTTGCACATATTATTCAGAAATTTAAGATCCATGGGACTGTAGCCAACCTCCCTGGACGTGGCCGCAGGAGGAAAATTGATGACAAATCAAAGAGACGGATAATCCGAATGGTAACAAAAGAGCCCAGAAAGACTTCTAAAGAGATCCAAGGTGAACTTCATGCTCAAGGAACATCAGTGTCAGATCGCACCATCCGTCGTTGTTTGAGCCAAAGTGGACTACATGGGAGACGACCAAGGAGGACACCATTGTTGAAAACAAATCATAAAAAGGCCAGACTGGAATATGCCAAACTACATGTTGACAAGCCACAAAGCTTCTGGGAGAATGTCCTATGGACAGATGAGACAAAAATTGAACTTTTTGCCAAGGCACATCAGCTCTATGTTCACAGACGGAAAAATGAAGCATATGAAGAAAGAACACTGTCCCTACTGTGAAACATGGAGGAGGCTCTGTTATGTTCTGGGGCTGCTTTGCTGCATCTGGCACAGGGTGTCTTGAATCTGTGCAGGGTACAATGAAATCTCAAGACTATCAAGGGATTCTAGAGAGAAATGTGCTGGCCAGTGTCAGAAAGCTGGGTCTCAGTCGCAGGTCATGGGTCTTGCAACAGGACAATGACCCAAAACACACAGCTAAAAACACCCAAGAATGGCTAAGAGGAAAACATTGGACTATTCTAAAGTGGCCTTCTATGAGCCCTTTGGAAGGAGCTGAAACATGCTGTCTGGAAAAGGCGCCCTTCAAACCGGAAATAACTGGAGCAGCTTGCTCATGAGGAGTGGGCCAAAATACCTGCAGAGAGGTGCAGAAGTCTCATTGACAGTTACAGGAATCGTTTGATTGCAGTGATTGCCTCAAAAGGTTGTGCAACAAACTATTAAGTTAGGGGTACCATCATTTTTGTCCAGGCCTGTTCCATGAGTTCTTTTTTTTTTTATAATTCCGTTGAAGCATGGTTGAAAAGCAAAGTCTGACTTTCATTGGTTAACATTCATAGAATTCTTATTTATTATTACTTTTGGCAGATTAAAGTTATTTCTGTGACCATTGTGAGTTTTTCTTTCATTGACCGAAGGGTACCAACAATTTTGTCCACGTGTGTATCTATCTATCTATCTGTAGATAATTTGATCTATACATTTTTCACACGTATGAATTTAACTGAGAAGCAACTTTTAAAGAAATTACGAGTCTAATCCTGTCCTGATCAGGCTATAGTCTTTACTTACAGGAGTAGATGATTAAACACTTGAAGAAAAAAAAAAAAAAAACACCACCACGGTGACCAGGACTAGTCTTTCTAATAGAGGTCTAATTTTGTCTAAGCGGTGTTGCAAATTGCTGTATTTTTTTTTAAATTACAGAGCGCACACTCTGTTTATAAAACAACAACAACAACAACAACAAAGTAAATACTGACTGTTTAACCCCAAAAAAAGAATTCCTGGAAAAATTCTGAAGCAAGAACGATATTTTTTTTTCCCGTCCTTCTTGTTTTTTTTTTTTTGTGTTTTTTTTTAATGCGTCAGCTTTCTCATCCCGAGTTTGTGTTTTTGTAAATGCCTGCACTATTGTAACTGTAATATTTTTACTTGATCGTTGTGTGAAACATTTTCACTGGATGCGCGAGTAGCGAGCGTGTGTGTACACGCCATTCCCGCTCAGCAGCTGCTCACAGGCTTAGTGTGTGTTCCAGACAGGACAAGCTGTGTCACTTAGCCTTAGTCTGAGGGGGGAGAAAACATGGAGGATTTCCAGAGGTTTTAAAGCTGTGTGTGTGTGTGTGTGTGTGTGTGTGTGTGTGTGTGTGTGTGTGTGTGTGTGCGCGCGCGGCATCTCCGAGCTCCATGGTACAACCGCCGCCTTGGGTGTAAAACTCCTCCATAGAGGAGATGGTGTGTTTCGCCCCAGAGTTTTTTTTTTATCTTTTTTTTTTTTTTGAAGAGGCAGGAAGGTTTCTCCCCTCTGCGCCATGAGAGCTCTCGTCCGTTGCTCTGAAAATAAACCTGTTACAGATATTAGATTCTCAGTATGAGGTCTGAAGCGTACCCGATCGAGATGCTGCTTTCTGTTCCTGTTGCTGTACATCACAGTGAGAGACTACCTGTATCGAATTCCCTTACAAGAGCGCGTGTGTATATGTGTGTTTGTGTAAACTCGGCCCTCACACACACACACACACACACAGTACACTACAGCAGGTTTACGCGGAATTTAATTACCGAAAGGAACACCGTGTTCCCTCTGGGCTTGTTCTCCACAGGTGGGAAAATGGCAAGGTTCATCTAGAACGATGCTTTAATACTGATCTCCTCAATAATGTACGTCACAATGGATGGTCTCCGTGATGACGTGGATGCTGCTGTGTCTTGTGTGTGTGTGTGTGTGTGTGTGTGTGTGTGTGTGTGTGTGTGTGTGTGTGTGTGTGTGTAAATGTATACTATTGAAAGCAGTCAATTTCATGCTAATGCTTTACACGGTTTTGTTTTTCTCATTTTTCTTTCAATTTAGCTCATTGTTTTTATTCCTTTTTCCGTCCTGCTTTTCTTTTCACATTTTTTTTAACTCTCATCCCTTCTGCTATACATCTTTTTTTTTTTCCCCTCGATTTACGTTCCCTCCTTTTTCTCTTTCCTTCTTCTATCCTACCTCACCTGTTCCCTTCTCTTTCCCCCCATTGCATTTTGTTTTACGGTTCAAAATGCACAACTCATTTGTTCACAGATTTTTTCCTCAGAATGTGACTAATAAATCCAGATTTTTTTAATGGCTTTTTTTTTTTAATCCTTTTTTTTTTCAATTCTGCAAAAATGTTTGTATAAAAAAAAAAAAAAGAACACAAATCTTTTTTTTTAGCGACCGTAAAGAAAAGCAACACGGCTTGGGACGGTGAATTATTACCGTATTTACCCTACAGTACTGATACCAAAGAAAACGCACTCGCATAATTTACAGTACATACAGAGGTAACGTGGAAGAAACAGCAGTACTGAACAGTATACGGGTTTACATTTACAGTCTTTTATTTACATTTTTTTTTGTATTAAGCTGAGTATGAAAAAAAAAAGTGTTTTGGGGGCGTGTACAAGGTTTAAACTATAAAAATAGCCATTGTTTTTGACCACATCTAAAATTCACTTTTTTTTTTTTTTTTTTTTTTATAATTTGCAGGTGCTCGAGGAACGAACGTAACCTCTGCGTTCGGGGGGTCGACTGTGCTTAATTTCCTTTCACATTTATTTTCCCTTACTTCCTTTTCTTTTTTGTTCACATGCCTTTCTATTCCCTTTCCTTCTTCTATACTACTTTTTCTGGAATTTTCATGATGTATCGGTATCATGTCTTTCCTTTCTTGTTTCTTGCCTTCTTCCATATACATTATTTTCCAATACCTTCCCTTCCTCTTTTTCTTTCTTTGTTTCTATAAATTTTTTTTCCTTCCTTTTTCTTTCCCTCTCTACTCTCATCTTTACTACAATACATTTCCTATATACGACTGTATACCTCTGTATTTCCTTCTGTTTCCTCTCTTCCCGCTCATTCTCCCTTTCTGACTTCCTTTTCTTATATCCGTCCTTACCTGTTGTCTTCTTTCCTTCTCACCCTTTTCCCTTCATTTCATTTCCCTTGCTTTCTTTCCTAATTTCCTTCCTTTCTTCCTGTTTCCTCTTCCTTCAATACATTTTTCTATTTCCTTCCCTTTATATCTTTCGTTTCTTGCTTCCTCCATTTTCCTTCCTGTTTTATACCTCGTCCCTTCTTCTAGACATTATTTTACATTTCATCGATTTCCTTCTTCCTTGTCTCTATTTATTTTTCTTTGTTTTATTCCCTCCTTACTGCGTTGTGTTCTCTTCCCCCCCCCCCATTTATAATTTTTCATTTCTCTCTAATAAGAACAGTAAACACTAAGAAACATGATTTTATTAATTCAAGATTGTTGTAATAAAATGTAAAAATGTCTTTCAGTGAGGATTTTTATGCTGCATGCACACACGCACACTTTCACTCACGCCTTCTTTTTTTTCCCTCCCTCAAGCCTCCAAAAAACACTAATGGTTCAAGCAACCAGGCCCGACTGGTCAGCCCGCCGATGAAGAGCAGCTCCTCCTCCTCATCTTCCTCGTCGTCCTCCTCGTCTTCGTCTTCCTCGTCCTCGTCCTCTCACTCGTCCTCGTCGGAGAAGCGCGTCCCCAAGCGGCTGCAGCAGATGGAGACGACGTCGCTGGAGGACAAACAGCAGAAAGCCAACCGCATCATCTCGGAGGCCATCGCCCGGGCGCGCGAGCGCGGCGAGAAGAACATCCCGCGCGTCATGAGTCCCGAGAGTTTCCCCAGCTCGTCCCAGCTGCACAAGCGCAGAGCGGGATCCTCGAAATCCAAGGCGAAGAAGGGCTGCAAAAGCGCCAGGATCATCAAGTCTCCCAGAGAAAAGCCGAAGAGTCTGATCAAGTAAGAGCTCTCTTCCTCCTCCTCCTCCTCCTCATTTATCACTCGTTCAGTTCCTGCCGTGTACCAACGCGGAATGAGATGCTTTCGATTCCTGAGCCGTTTGGTTTAAGTGGATTTTATGCTGCAAATTTTATCGTTTAACGAACCAGTAGCGGGTTTGTGTGCGGGTGAAGCCGTGCTCTCAGACGTCTGTGATCTATTAATGAGACGTGCAGAGAGAGAGAGAGAGGGGGGCAGGGGGGTGTGCGCAGAAATGAGGCAAAAATCACCCGTGCATGGCGAACACTGAGAAATAATTAGCGAATTGAATCATTAAGTGACTTCTTTTGTGTTGTTTATTGCAATCCGTGGTGTTCTCCAGAACTCTCAGGGGGATAAAATTAAAAACTATGCTCCAAGCAGAACACACAGCGTGATCGTTTCACTTCGTGTGGGTGTGTCGAGTCATTATTTTTCTTCGTGCCACCGAGTCGATACAGGTCGTCCTCGAGTTACAAACATTCGAGTTAGGAATTTCCGAGTGGACCGCGGGTCAGCTCGTGTACAGTCCCCAAAAAAATAGACACTACAGTGCAGTAGATACATTATGTTCAATGTGTGAGTGAATGTCAGCAATGTCGAAATGAGTTGGCCTCACCGCTTTTAAGGAGACAGTCCGGGAGCACGTTGATAGAAAATTTCTGTCCTGTTAGAGAATAATCCTAATTTCGGAAAAAAATCCAGTTCACAGTCCAATACAGTGGAAAACAGATCGTAGACAAAAATGGCATCCGGGATTCCCCTCGCGATTTAAAGGCGCAATGAGACGACGTTGTTGGATTTGACGTGTAAAATTAATTCCCTTAGGTGCGATCATAATTTTTGGCCACATGATGGCAGTGTTGGGGGGGGGGGGGGCAGAGAGTCAAGTTTTACATCATATATTCATGTCAAAGGCGTTTGAAGACACTCTGTCAGACTTAAGGACAAATCCGACGTACGGACGTGCTCCTGGAATGAGACTCGTTCGTTCGTACGTCGGGGACGACCTGTACACTGTTTGTCTCAGTCGATCCCCTCATCGTTTCTCGAAGCTGTTTTGGTACTACGTGTGCGTGACTCCCGAGTGAACCACAACCCTGAAACGAGAACACACCTGGCTTCATTTCAGGGACTCCACACAGACGAACGCACCGTAGCTGAATCTTGCATTCCATCTCTTATATCTGTGTGCGTGTGTGCGTGTGTGCGTGTGTGCGTGTGTGCGTGTGTGCGTGTGTGCGTGTGTGCGTGTGTGCGTGTGTGCGTGTGTGTGTGTGTCAAACGCCTAACATTTCTGGCCGGTTGTTTTTGAAGGTTGGCTTTCTCCTCTTTCATCTATTCAGACTGTTTTGCTCTCTAACGTCTGAAAACAAGCTTCAGCCAAAATCCTCTGAAAACAGGAAGCCCGTACACAGCTGTTTAGGTTTTGCGTGGGTGATTGATAGGAAGCGAAGGCCGTCTGGGGTCAAATCAGAGATTAGGGCCTCTACCCCCCCCATCCCCCATCCCCCTTCTATATTTAAAAGCCGTTTGTTGTGGATGAGATGGTAAGAGTAAAGTTCAGATCTGTTTACTGTCTGCTAACGTACTGGCCTGGTGGCTGTTAGAAAAGTTGACGGAAATATCAGAGAGACGATAGAGGAAAAGAATATGATTTTGTTATCATTTGTTTGTTTTCTTTCCCAGCTGAACCTGAACCTGTTCAGACTTTACAGAGTTGTTCAGGTGCGACACCGGAGCGATTTCCTCTCCAGATTGTAGTGTTTTTAACCATAAACCTGTCCAAAGGTTCACACCACACATGCGTCAGGTTTCGCTTCTATCACCTGCTCTCACACACACTGGGATGTAAACGTCAGCTCACTGCAGTCAGGATTAAGACAAACGGAGCAAGCCAGAGAAAATCAGACTCTGAAGCGGATTTCTTTGTTCAAACAGGCGTTCCTCACGTCTTCAGAGCAACGAGTGTGTGCGCGCGCGCGCATGTGTATGCTTTAAAAAATCAACAGTGCACGCTTATGTAACGCTCGAACCCAACGAGCCATACACGGACAAGAGTTCATGGAGTTTATCTGTAAAAAAAAAAGGAGGTTTTGTACTAGAAAGCAGCAGGTTTTTTTTTTTTATCTTTCTTTATTTTATTTGACATTTTTTGATCTTATGCCTCCCTGTCCTTTTTTCCCCTACTTTTGTGTTTGTTTTTTCCTCCCTTGTATATCCCCATCTTACTCTTTCCTTTTCTTTCTGTTTCATTTCTGTTCTCTTTCCTTTCTTTTGTTTCCTGTTTCTTTTCACTGTTCAACCTTTTTTCACTTTTCAACTTTTCTTTTTTTTCTTTTCTCTTTCCCTTTCTGTTCTTCCTCCATTTTCATATCCACATCTTGCTCTTTTTCCTTTTCTTTCCCGCCTCTCTTTTTCTTTCCTGCTTCTTTTCTTTTTTTTCTCTCTCTCATCCTGTTTCTTTTTCATTTCTCATCTTTTTTCTTTCTCTTTTCATTTCCCTTTCTTTACTTTCACTTTCCTTTTTATATTCTCACCTCACCTTTTTCTCTTTTGGTTCCTTCTCCTTCACCTTACAATTTCCTTCTCTCATTACTTTCTCTTCCTTTTTTTTTTTTTTTTATATTCTCACCTTGCATTTCCTTTTGTTCGTTTCGTCTTTCTGTTAAAAATCCTTGTTTTGCTCATTCATAAGTTTCTTTACTTATTTCTTTCTTTTATTTTCATCTTACTAATTATTTTTCTTTTCATTTTTACTTGCCTTTTACTCACCTTTCGGTTTCCCGTCCGTTGTTTAGAGATCATGAGATTTGATTTGTCAGATCAGTTCCAGATCGGACGTTCAACATATTCGTGATGCGATATTCTTGTTTGTGCGCGCGTGTGTAGTTTATGCGAGACTTACAGTCCGAGTGTGATTGGATGAGGGTAAAAGAAGACTCGTACAGGACGTTGAGCCGCTGGTCGATTAGATGTTTAAGTTCTCCTGATCGTACAGCGACTGTGTGTGAGAGAGCGGCTTTCCACTGACTGTGGATCAGTTTTCCTTTTTCGACGTTATCAGATGGGTAAATTCTGAACGTAGATCAGTGTCGACACGCCGACATCGTTCACAGACTGGCGCTCTGCTCCAGGACGCACCTGTCAGGAGGAGCCTCGAGTCTCTAATAACTGCCATCCGTCTCATTTTACACTTAATGATTTTTCAGCGACCTGCCACAAAATGTAAAAAAATATTTTTTTCCCTGCTAGTTAAAAAAAAAAAAAAAAATTCTATTGGCTCTGTAATATGAGCGATGGTCCACGCAGCAGGGTGAAGTAGAGGAATCGGGTTTTGACCCGGAGGCTTTAGATCTGTATTAGCGTCGCTCTGAGAGCTCGTGCAGAAAAGTCCAGCACTTATCAGTTACCTCATTTGGAGGCTCTTTGCGATATTAAAGCAGCATTTATACAGAGCATGCAGTGTCTCAGTTTCTCTCAGCTTCCGACGTTACTTCGGAGATAGCCATTTTAACCACTTTCCTTTCGGATACTGATCCTGAAACCTTACACATTAGCCGATATTCAGATCTAGCTGAGGTTTTTTTTTTTTTTTTTTTAAATAATTTTTTTCCCTTTAAAAGCTAATAGACAGATTTTTTTTTTTTTAACAGAAGGACTAAATCCAAAGCTCAGAAGTAGGGCTTGGCGTTGAGTACTAACGCTAAGAGTCAGCGTTTAGATTTTAAAACCCTCAAGTCGTCACCATACGGTCTGATTCGCTGAGATTAGCGAATACTGTTTGATGTAAGGCTGGAATTTTTAATGACGATGGTGCAGGAAAAATGTTTAACCAGAAGTCACCGTGTCGATTTAATCGATGGTGCAGTCGAGTCAGTCTTGTGTTGATCGATTAACTTGATTGAATCACTGTCGTTGATTTTTTTTTTTTTTTTTTTTTTTTTTTTACTATTTTCCTTTTTAGAAAATAACGGATGCTTTTATCTTTTTGTATTATCCGATTCTCTTCCACCTTTTAAGTTTGTGTATAGCTGGTGGAGGCAACAGCATCGAGAAAGCGACATGCTCTAGAAAAGTCTAGGGACTAGGACTAGGGTTAGGTACCGACATCCAGCGCCAATATGGCCCCTGGTACCTGTATAACCGGCATGTACTAGAACTGAATCCGAGCTTAGATCTCGATGCCTCGCTTCATTGCATTGGGAGGATGAGAGCAATCCAATGAGCTCCTGACTTACACTTGCTCTGATGGCAGCAGGTAGCATTAGCTGAATACAGTTAAATTAAAAGACCCCAAAGCTTAAAAATGCCCAAAACGTCCCAAAGTGTTGCTGTTTCAAGTCAAAGGATTCCGACACCGCAACGTGTAGGACAAAGTTAAAAGCGGAGGGATATGCACCGTGTTAAACAACGTGCGCACATCCACTGGCAATCAGTCAGACCAACACTATCAGAGTCAGGTGTCGTATTTTACCAGATTAGGTGCTCTGGCAAAATAATGGTTCTGTGTCAGCGAAAAAAATAGCTGAAATTTGAAGCTGGTTTGTAGCGTACCAAGAATACCAACTACTTGGCATTCTTCCTGTTGCGTTTTATTTTTATGTAATGTTTATTATATTGTTTATTTTCTTTTCCTTTACTTTTTTTTAAAAACAGGGTTGTACACCAGTATTGTAAAAAAAAAAAAAAAAAAAACAACAACCTAGGAACGACTGGGGTTGTTTCTTTTTCTTCGTTTGTTAAAGCCGCGGATTAAAACGGTCAATCTCAGACACTATATCAGCTCGTCCTGGCCACCTGGACTTGGTTTTGTCCCCCATGTTTTGCTGGATTTAAATAAACACAGAGCACTGTCTATAAAAACCGATCTCTCTATCTCGCTCTCTCTGGTATCTGAGAGGACGTCGCATCGCGCGCTTTATATCACAAGGCCAAGTATGAACATATTCAGCATTCCAGGAGAAAAAAAAAAGCAGCGGGTGTGAAATTTCTGCACAGACTTGCCAGCTATGGTAAACAAATTAGCTGTGTGACTGACCCAAATACTTCAGCTGCAAGCTGCACAAAAGCCGAGCAGGATGCGCGTTCCGGTTGTGCAAGGCGTATATTTATTTTATCTGTATTTTTAGATAGATGTGTTTTAATTTTACTCCCCCACACACTCTGTGTAAGGAGATCAGCGTCGAAGCTCGTTCTGTTCACGATTAATACAGTGAAACATGGAGGAAACGTACAAGAGTAGAGGTCGCACTAGTCCCTGATTGAGTTATTTTTTATTTTTATTTTTTTTAAACCCGCTGTTTTAAAAGTGTAACTGACAGGATGTTGTAATCCAATTTCCTCTTGCAGCAGAGTAACTGTGCCGTACGATTGATGGCTTGGACCTCGAGTTCAGGGTTTGACATTTCCAGATTTTTTTTTTCTTTTCTTTTCTCTGAACACTAAGCGAGTTAGTCATCGGCTTGGAATCGGCTGAAGAACCGGGGGGATTAGACTAAACTGAGAAGCATCGCCGTTTCACACATGAAAGTAATAAAAAAACATATTTTTATGTCCTAGTGTTTTATTTTTAGCTCCGTTTGGCCTAAGATACAAGAGAGAAGCTACAATTCAGTCTGATGTCAATGGAAATATTCAGTCGTGATAAAATACTGTTTTTTTTTTTTCTTCTCTCTCTCTCTCTTTTTGATTAGTCTCACAAACACATGGTTTTCTTATGGACGACCCAGATGTTTAATCTCATTCCTGTGATCTCTCCTCACCTTTATTGTTACTATTAAACACAGGTCAGGTTTCTGCTGTCCGTTCCTGTGAAGCGACTTCACTAAATGTCAAAGTGGTCTTTCTGAGCATGTGCATTCATTATTATTATTATTATTATTATTTTATTTATTTATTTTTTCCTGACATTTCTTTCGTGAAGTTAAGAAGTCTTCCATCAGAATGTTCTTCAGACATTTCAGTAGCGAAAATGGTAGAAAAATATTAAATAAGCATAAATAAATAAATAATGTAAATAAATAATAAGCATAGTAATAAAAATGCCATACCGAACACGAGACGTCACCGTTACCATGGAAACAGGGGCCACGAATAGATATCGCATCGTCTGAAGCTGTATTTGTGAGGAATGGAAAACGATCTGTGTTTGATGAAAATACACGATGGCACGTGTTAGTAGAGCCTGCAGAAATGTGCAGTGCATTATGGGAAATTGCTTTCCAGGAAACTTAATCTCATAGTGTAGTAAACGGCTTTCGGGACTTTAATTCTCGGCGCGTTCTGGGAACCGTGTCTGTATCACGGCCTTTAAAAAAAAAACAAAAAAAAAAAACAAATAAAATAATTTTTTAAAAATTTCCTCCTACTTGTTTGGTTTTACAGTTTAAACTCTTTTAAGGGACTTTCTGGACGGCTCGATGCAGATCAGTAGCACAAAAGATTTTGTTTTTTAAGCGCCAGCATAATTCCAGTTCGGCTTCCGCGTTTCACACGAGACCTCGTGCAGCCAGAGAGAACGTTATCAGCATGCTCTCCGCCCACGGCTGTGTTTTTGGCACGAGAACGCACCGTCAGCGGTTACTGGCGTCGCCATAAAGACCTGATAAGAATCGCAGCGTGCGTTCGGTCGTAAAGGAGGAGCCGAGGACGGGTCAGCTTGACCTCTCTAGTTCTCACCACACCCTGGTTCCAACAGTTCTGGGATCCTGGTGTATTGTGGGTAAAGAGCGTCATGGCGATGAGCGCCTAACTAGGTTGGAATTCTTGTGTGCGTTTTCAAGAAGAAAGTCTACTGGGATTAGTCACGGTGTAATATTTAGTAGAAAGAAACTGAACCCTAAATAAAGAGCAGACTAAAGCACTACTCACATGACTTTTGCAAATGTTTTTTTTTTTTTAAACAATCGCTTTTTGTTTCAGATCTTTTGTGTAAAAGAGGAACTGTAAGGAAATAAAACAAAAGCTTTCATTAACGCTTCACCTTCTCATCAGATCGATGAATTGAGGAACGAGCCGAAGTGCGGGTCAGCGCCAAGCCCCACTGATCCGCTTCTCTACATCACACGGCGGCGTAACTGTCAGCCATGCCGAGTTTGATCCCTCCCCGAGTCAGTCAGAGAGACGGATCAGACGTAGTCAGGATAACACAGATGAAACCGATCCTGCATGTTAATCAATCGTTAGTTTACATCTCCAAATTTGTTTTAAAAACGTCTTAAATTATGACACTCCCTCTCGTTTCATTTAATATTGTTTTAATAACTTGTTGGTCGTTTGTCTTTTTAATTTATCCTTTGGCGACCAGAAAGGCGTCTATATAAATAAAATGCATTATTATTATTAAGCAAAATCAATAGGCTAGGTTTTTTTTTTTCTTTTTTAATTTTTTTAGAAATGATAAAGGTCCAAAAAAGTCAAACTGCTTAAAAATAGCACAGGGTTTTTGCTGAAAAACAAACTAAATGCCTCAATTTTTCAGCGAACATGAACATTTTCAGAAAGTATCGCTGCGGCATCGTCGTTGTCTCCTCTTCACAGTTTATGGACAGTTTTTGCATTACTGACACCTACTGGACTGGAGTGTGGAGCAGACGGGTAGAGACTGTCAGGATGAAACCATAAGCATATTGTGTGCGATACGCGGCATTTTAATCAATTAATCACGAGTTGCATCGCATTTCAGTGTCTACAGTAACAAATACTTTTCTAGTTTTTAATACTTTTAAACTAGTGAGAAATATGGATTGACAGAACAGACTGTAAACCATAGTGATACTGATACAATAACTTTTAAATTGACAATCATGATGCCCACAAAGCCTTCATGTTTCATTTCACGATTTAGGAAGTCTGTGTGTGTGCGCAATCTGAGTCAATGGCACACGTGCTACGACACTGAATACAGGAAGTAGAAGTACATGTAGATGATTCTTCGTGGTGGGGGGGGGAAAAAAAAATCAACATGGTCGCTCTAGATCTAAATGAAACAACAGAGGGGTGTACTTTAAATAGGGAAATAACCCAAAATCTCATGACACTTAATCCTTAAACAAAGTAGACGAATTGTGTGAGCGTGAGACAGTTAACTGTATATTTTTCATCCGAGAGCTTTGGGTCGATTTTTAACGGTTATATCGTACTTAAAGATCAAAGGATTGCTGTTTCAAATTTACATTTCAAATTCCAAATTCCAATTTTCCGTTAAATAAACGGAAACACTAAATGTCAGTGTACGTGCGGTTTGCAGAAACCATGTAAGCGGTGTCTTTTCTTTCGTCGAACGCTTACATACTGCGTTCCGCATCAGTTCTGTAAAATAAGATCGAGTCGCTGCGGCACAAAAAATCCTGACTAACATCCTGACTTTAAACTCGGTAGGCATTTCTGTGAGGTCTTTAAGGACGTAGTTGCTGAGCTGTGCAGTTCCGCGTTGTGCGAAACGCATACATTAGACGCGGCCGTATGCAGTGTTGGGTGGAGTTCAATAATGCAGTGAGTGTGAGTGTTAGCGCAGCGTTAGGATTCATTACCGTACGGAAGGAAAAAAGAGGAGAAAAGACGAGCTTCTTGATTCGGACCGGGAGGATTTTAGTGTTCCTGATAGAGTAAAATAGAAAGGGTGGAGTGACACAGCGTGGTGTACGATGCAGATGTGTGTTATATTAATATAATATTACTATTATCATATACATCACTAAATAATGTTATATTAATATGAACCTTTATAAAATATTTTCTTTTCCTGAAGTGTATATAATAATTTTTTTTCCCGCTGACCTCCTGTCTCTCTCTTTCTTAATAAACAATTTGCACTATATGGATTAAATCCCCTCTGTCACGCACCAACATAAATAGTTGCCATGAACAGTTTTCCTCTAATGCACAGCTGGTAACTTCAACAAAGCGGACTTCGTGTTAACACGCTTCCTGTTATACCGTTGCACATTTTACCTCAAAGCCCACAGTTGTACAAGGTTGAGCCTCTAAACCGAATTGGCAGAGTGGGCAGAAGTGCCTGCGTTTAATCAGCTTGAAGAGAACCTTTTATCCTGATCATGTTCCAATACTTCTGGCACTTGAGAATCCCAGGAAGAAAAAAAAAACTAAACATTTAATAAATTTTCCTGCTCATGGTTGACTTGTGAAATTTTTTTTTTTCCCTCTCGGTCGGCGATCGAGGATGTTTACGCTCCATACTCTCATTTACTCTCCGGCTCGTAGAGATGAATCCGTGTCTCGTCACCAGTAACGATTCTCTTTAAGACACTTTCACCTTTCTTAGAGGATCGCTCTGTATTTTGTTTACAGATATCCAAACGTTTCTGTTTACATTCTTCTGAGAGTTGATTCGGCACCAGGTACACCCTCAGACCACCAAAAAAAATAAAAAAATCACTGCACTCTGCTCTTCTTTCCTGCAAATCACAAGCAGGAAAACAATTTTTGCTCGCTTAGACCTGCACACAGCAGTGCCAGAATGTTTTAAATATAACTGGAGTGCGCAGCACCTTTTGTAGAAGGTACCTAGTGTAACCCAAATGTAGAAGAGTGTTCCTTTTGAGTCAGGTTCCTCTTAATGTCTCTTCCTCATGTCGTCTCGGGTAGATTTTTTTTTACCTTGCTTATTAGGGACAAACTGATTAAGTTATAAAAGTAGATTATTTTCAACGATTTTTATTATTATTATATATTTTTTTCTTCTGTCAAATTGCTTTGCGACATCATTTAACCGCACTGTACGTGTAAAAACTTGAGACGAATGTGCGAAGTCTGGAACGAGATGTTCAAACGAATGCACGCAGGAGGGCTGGTTACAGTAGGTGTCCATAAACTTTTGACTCTTCCACTTAAGAGGATTTCCCCACCTGATTTATATTAAACTCTTAGAGACGTACAATACAGCGCTTCCTGTTAAGAGAATAATATCCCGTGTTCGAGATTTGAATTATAGTGATGTCAGTGCCAGATGTGCCAGGGGAGCTTAATTAGTTAAGAGGAATGGCATTCTCTCTCTCTCTCTCTCTCTCTCTCTCTCTCTCTCTCTCTCTGCCAGGCACTAGCTGATCCTGTGCATCTGAGAGCTCATATATTTCTTCCTAAGATGTGCGGCAACTGTTAAGCAGTCTTTATTAGAAGGTGTTCGTTTACATGGACCCCAATATAATAAAAATGCATCATGTGACCAACTCCGTAGGACCAGTCCGAACCTTTTAATAATTTGTTCAGTTGGTATGTATTATTATTATTATTATTATTATTATTATTATTAGCCCAGTAAACATTACCAGGTGGTGGTAACATCAGGCCGCGATGTGACGAATTTCCAGGAACAAAGTTGTGCTTCCATTCCTTCACGCTTCACTTTAGATTTTCATCCATCGTCTGAAGAAACGGTGCCGATCGGTTCACGGTTCACATATAATTAAGCACACAACCAATCAGATATATATATTTTTTTTAGACTTTACTATCTGTACTCATGAATTTTGTCCGTTGATTTTAAAAAATTTTGAGATAAACTAATAATTTATTATATATATATATATATATTTATGATCTGAAGGGATTTTCCATTTAAATTACAAAGTAGCGTAACATCTCTTCCCGTGGGCCAATTATGATGAAAAAACCCTATGTGTTACCTCGGACTCGGCCAAACACACCTGTGGAAACCCATTTAAAAATCCTTCAGTAGGTTTTTGTGTGATGTGTGGACAAACAAACAGACCAACATTAAAAAAAAAAAAAAACATCTTGATGTGTTCTATTACTCATCTTCTCATCTTACTTCCGTCCAAATAATTTTTTCACAAATATCTTCAATGGACAGACACGCCAACTTCACAGTTTTATTATATGTATAGAGTATTATTATTATTGGAGAATTTGGAGGTAGTATATTCTGCTGGATGGATAGATGCATGTCTCCACGGAATATGGCTCTTACTGCATAATCGACCAAAAATTAATAAAAACCTTTGCAAGCTTTTCAGTCATTGCACGTGCAAAAAATTATGGGTAGCATGTTTTGACAGGACGCTGGCCGATTTGTTTTATTTGTATTCGTTTTTTTATAATGGAGTTGTTACCACGTGAGATTTATTTAAAAGAATTTCATTAATAAATGTGTTACCATTTCTACTCTGTCTCTCCGAATAGATTCCTGTTACATTCTACTATGTTATATAATTAAAATTAGAGTTAATTGGTCTTTACATTTAGTGATGGTTGGTGTCGTTTAACGTCGAAACTCGGATATCAGTTTAAGAGCTGGTAGATGGACAACAGTCACAAACGTTCAGTGTCTGAGGTTACAGAGGTTTTCTGTGTGAAGTTCTCTGGCCACGTCTACTTCCCATTTTTTATATATAAAACACGACTGCGTTGTGATCTTTAACGCAGGCTAGTTTATACTTTTTTAAATTCCTCACTAACATTTTTTGTCGTGTTTGAACCTATTCTTTTGTATGTAAAATGTATTTAAGGACGTAGTTGTTAATGTAATCATTTCTGTGTCTTAAGTGTTTTCACATAACTTGTTATTCACCTTTTGTAATTAAATAGAAGTGCATTAGTTTTATTGCAGTTAAAGTTTTTTTTTTTTTTTTTTACAGCGAGCTTTCTGTGCGGTGTCGTGATCAATGAATCATTTCACTTATATTAGTAATAATAGTTCGAGTGAAGACCTTCTATTTTTAATCCCGCGTTTGCGGTCAATCTAAAAGCCTTGTGTTTTTTTTTGTTTTTTTTTGTCTCTCGATTTCCTGGAAATCCATTCTTTCCCTCTCTTCGTGCTCATCGCAGCATGTGGAGATCACACCACATCACATTACATCACATTGCGCTCAGGAAATGATGTCAGCGCCTGCCACCCACTCACACTTTCTCCACTTGATGCTGTCCTCCAGTTGCTAGGCGACCTGGGAGTGACATTAGTCCCAGAGATCAGTAAAGTGTGTAACGCCATCCTGCGAGTGCGTGCGTGAGTCCGTCTGGGTCACGACCCGGACACACCTGAACAGCACAGAGGAACGTCTGAAGAGCACGGCTTGACGAAGAAAGACAAGCGTGTGGCGAGACAGACGATTTGACTAGCAAAAGAGAGAGGGTTTGACTTGAAAAGTGGCGCCACTTCAGCCCTTACCTGCTCAGAGATCAGAAGAGAGGCTCAGATTTCATGTCGCTGTGTGCTGATCCTCCGTCGGGTTACGTCTGCACATCTAACACGCCACTCAAGAGCAGATAAACATGATATAACCAGTGTTGGAGCTTTGTCCATGGGGAAAGTCTTTACCTTAAAACACCTTCTGTCCTTATTTACTTCTTCAATAGTGGTGAAGATGATGATGTGATAATGAAGGATGGACAAAGATTTTACGAACATCATTCATAACGATGCGTGTCCGTTATTATTAATAAACGTTAGTAATAATTTGTCGAGTGTTTTATTCTTTATGTAGCGTTTAGCTAGTTATTTATTCTTTAAATCACATGTATGTGGGACAAACAATCACAATCGCTGTCTTTATCCAGAGTGAAGTTGTGCCTGTGGTTTGGGCGATTTCTAAAACTGCCAAAACATGTATAGGTAGGTCCCCGACTTACGAATTTCCACAGATACAGACGTACCGCGATTCTGCGAACATTGAGACTTATTAATGTGCTCCTGGAACAAAACTCATTCGTAAGTTGGGGGAATACCTTTTGTCATAGATAATCTTGGTTGTCATCTATAGCTCTTTTACCAGTTCTCCTCCAAAAGCCATAAGTAGATGCTGGACATTACGGACATCTCCTTATACAAGTATACAAGTCGGCCATGTCGATCTGAATACCAGTGAGGACCGGTTCGAGTTTCTTTAACTTTAACTCGAGCACCACTGTCAGACACGCACACTTAAACAGAACTAATGTATTTAATTATGCAGTATTTAAAAAAGCTTGAGCTTGGGTTGTTGCGAAGACCCCTGGTGTCTGAATAAAACAAAAAATTCTCCTCTGTGAAACGGTAGCGTGGAGCAGATTTCATCTCCTTCGTCGATGTTTCTCACATGCGCACGAGTTACTCCTCTGTAACCATACTCGTTTTTTAAGCTCTCCAGAAAAAAAAGAACATATTGTTCTCCCTCTGGCATGGAGCGAGGGAAGGATAAACCGCCATGTGAAAGTCTGAGAAAGAAAAACACACACACACAAAACACAGGACAGGATTAGGCCCCGGGCATTGCTTTAGCGCTGATCTGTTTTTGTTCAACTTGTGCTATCAGACTAGGCCTCACGCCATCACATTCCTCCTCTCAGACACAACGAAATGTTCACTATTGACGCATTCTTCTTCAGGTCAGACTGGGACTATCGGTTTGGACAGAATAACAGGACATGGGAATGATGGGTAAAAATAAAAGCAGTTTTTACCTCGGAGCTTTTACCTCCCATAAGGTAGAAAGTTTCCTCAGTATGTCGTATCCAAGATCAGACTGCCTGCTTCATGTCTGAAACGCTGGCCTCCCAGGAACTCCTTCAATGGTCAAAACGTATTGAAATAGCTTGGAGCGAGGTCAGGACCGTCCGGATATGTGGCGATAACTCGGAGCCGAGTTCATGTAGCGTGCTTCTTTCACTGGAACGTTTGTCATGAGTCCCAGTTTGACTTGAACGCCACTTGTTGTTCGGGTGAAGGTTTGCGTTCTCTAGCCCTTTTGTGTGCGTGTCCTGTATAGCCAGTAGGATACAGTTACAGCTTTGCAAATGGCTTCATTTATCAGCCGTGCGTTTGTGCTGTAAAAGCACAAAGTTGGAGGCGAACAGGTGCTTCGCGACGCTCACGGGGAAATTCACACTCCTGACAAATGGACAGGAAGTTTATGTTGCTGTAATGAAGAAGGGGGGGGGGACCCGACTCCGTTAATGCGGTCATAATTATGGAAGACGTTTTTGATGAGGTCGCTCACCGAGTGAGTGGACATTCGACACACTACTAAAATCTTCGCGCAGCCATTATAAGACGATTGGCATGCCTGTGAGAAATTTCCTCTGATCATACTTTTTGGTTTGTACTCGTTACTAGTTCTGCTTACGACCTCATCGAGTCATTCAGACGTGTGGTTTTAGTGAGAAGATTAAAAATGTTGTTGTGAAAGTCGTGTCTGTCATCATCTTGACCATTTGCTGTTGCAAATGAGGGACGGACTCGAAAAGAAAATGATGTGAGATTAAGAATCCTGAAGGCATTAATATCTGTTTATATATTATCTATTATAATAACTAATATTAATATTTTATGCGTCCATCCATTTTAGCTTATTCTACTTTTCTCCTATATCTCTACTTTGTTTTGGCTATTAAGCAGTATCTTTTTTTTTTCTTTTTTCGTAGTTGATATTTTTTAACAGTTATATTATACAGTACGGGTGTTTAATCAAGCTTTTTGCAAGCATTGCGGTTTTTTTAAACTTTTTTTTTTATTTATATTTATAATTTTTTTACTATTCTGTGTGCCTTAAATTGCCCCATAGTTATTTTTGTTTTTTTTATTGAATTGTCGATTATAGTCAATTACCTGTTGATTTCATGTACATTTCAATCGAGCGATTATGAAAAATTGCCATAGATTTTGAATCGTAAAAAAAAATTCCTAAAACACGGTGTGTTGCGTTTTTATTTTCTGCGCTCTTCTCTGCTTTATGGAAACTGCTTTGTAGCAGAAAAGCGCATGCTTATAATGTTGATAACCGCGCATGCTCACAATATGGCTAGCCAGGAAAGAAATTAGTTAATGTACTACCCTATTTTTTTGCATACACACACACGACAGTCACAGTCGGTGTGCAGAGCAGGAAAATTCATAACCAACATCTGTAATATATTTATTTATTTACCTCAATATTGATTTGTTTTTGATTGAGAGACTATCTCTCAGTCAAATGAGGTTAGGGGAGATAAATCAATTCAGCCATGTATAGTGATTGCTTTGTGTCAATCCAACATGAATTTTTAAAAATGTATAACGTTTTCATTAATATTAAAAATTTGCCTTTGAAATGGTAAACTTCTGCCGTTCCTCTATAATCCTGCAGGTGCGCTCTAGACTGTTCACACTTCACAGCGTCCTCAGAAAATGATTTGTTTAGAACTAATTAGAAAAAAAAACAAACCTTTGAATCAGAATATTTATCAGATTGCGATGGGAATCCCATCGGCACCTCTCACTTTTTAAAAGTTGCTCTGGCTTTTCATCTTTCTTGAATTTTTTTTTTTTACTTTTGTTTGTTTTAATATAATATTTATGCATTTTTTGCACCATTTTATCATGGTTGTTTGTAATTAAAACAAAAAAATTTAAACCTTTCACAAAACGGTTTTGCACAGAAGTGCAAAAGATCCTAAATATATTAAATGTTATACTAAATAGTCTTAATTACAATTATATTTTTCCACTTTTTTTTTTATAGTTACAAGTGTCCATTATTATTATTATTATTTGTAAATAAGTAATTATTAAAAAAAATAGTACTAATAAACAACGAAAAAGATGGAAAAGTATAAAAGCATCAGTAAAAATTAAAATTAAATATAAATTAATCATAACAAAATGCAAAATGGTGATAAAATTGTCCTGAATTAACCTTTTTTATTTTCTCCTTCTTCTCTCGTCTTCTCATCACCCGACTCTCTTGTATCAGCCGCTAACGTGATTTCAGTCCACAAATCTGCAGCTTTTAATGTGATAAATGCGTCAAACATAATAAGTTTCGCCTTACCTTTGTGGGAAGTTACTACAATATTGAAAGATTTTCAACCGCACACATGTTCCAGTGACTGCCAGTGCCATTGTTTGTGGGATTTATTACATTAAAAGCGCAATTTTTATTTATTTATTTATTTTTTATTTTTTACTTGTGTTGCGTTTGTGGGCGAGGGTTGTGTTGCGACTCTGTAGTTTGAGTCCACTTAAACAGAGATAAGACATGACACGCTCAACACGCCGTGTGTTGATTTTCCTATGGAATCATTCAACACCACGGCTTTCAATTTAGCTGAAGCGTGCGAGCAGCAACACAGGCTTTTAAATTTTCTGATGAAGCGCGTCGCTTCACCGAGCTCGACTCAGGAGCCGCGAAGATTAAGGGAGCACAAACTTTTGCTCTCAGATATGTAGTGCTGATGTGCGTTAGAAATTTGTAGCAGTTATTCTGATGAAGAAACTGATCTGTGTGTGTTTTTAAATCTTTTCA